>WBNM01019238.1:3792-14484 GCA_013399055.1 Ramphastos sulfuratus | reverse complement strand
AGAAAAGGAAACAGAGAAAAAGAAAAATCAAAAGAAAAAGAAGAATAAAAAACAAAAGAAAGGAAAAAGAAAAAGAAAAAGAAAGAGAAAAAGAAAAAAAAGAAAAGGGAAAAGAAAAAGAAAAAGGAAAAGAAAAAAAGAAAGGAAAAAGAAAGAGAAAAAGAAAAAGGAAAAGAAAAAGAAAAATATAAGAAAAAAATAGAAAGCAAAATAAAATGAGAAAAAGAAATTAAAAAAAAAAAGAAAAATAATAAGGAAAAAAGCTGAGCAACTCCAAAGGAACCTAATGTGGAGAGGTAAATATAAAAATCCTAACAAATCCCATTCCCTGTTTTGAAATACGTGTTTGGGGGTGGATGTTCTGTGGGATCTGCTTTAGCTGTCATCTCTTTAATACATTCTTTGTGTCCTCGTGGACTGCCTGACGGAGGAAGCAGCTAAAAGCAAACCCGAGGGTGAGAGGGTGAGTCTTGCTGGTGGGAATCAGCAGTGTCAGGAGAGGAACAGCACACACCTCTCTGACTGCATCATGCATTGTGCTGCAAAATCCCTGATGTCGATACCCAAATGCTATTCCTCTTGTTTTGCTTGTGATGATTGGCAGCAAAAGAATTCAAATCACATCCACACGGCAATTTTCCTGCTGTAACTAAGACTCCCCTACCCAGGTGGGCATGCCTGTGTGGGCAAAAGCTAAGCAGTGTGCTAGGTGCTTTAGGAAAAGGTTCAAAAAGGATGCTAAAAACATTTTTGTGTGTCCAACAAAACAAAATATTGTCAGTGAGTGCTCACTGTGGTACTTCCTCCTTTTTCTGGGTTACATCTATAGGGTAGATGTTACCCCTGAGCTTGGAAGCAGTAGACAAAGAAGTCCATAACCAGGCAATGAAAGTGATTTGAAGTGTGCACCTCTTTGGGAGGACACTGGCACAGGTTGCCCAGGGAGGTTGTGGCTGCTTCCTCCCTGGAGGTGTTCAAGGCCAGGTTGGACGAGGCCTTGAGTGACCTGTGCTAGTGGGAGGTGTCCTTGCCTATGGCAGGGGGTTGGAACTGGATGATCCTTGAGGTCCCTTCCAACCTTACCATTCTATGATTCTATGACACTTCTCTCCCCAAGTAAGATAGGAGGGTGGGAAGCAGAGCCAAACAAAAAACCTGTTATTCACAACACAAAGGAGCAGAGGGGTCAGCAGCGTACCCTCTGCACGTGACAGGACTAAGAGGATTGTGAAATTATGTGTAATTGTGCTGGTTTGAGGCTAATTAGAATATTTTAATGAAAAGAATTAGATTATAGATAGTGAAAAGCAAACACTGGTGATGTCTGCTTCACTCATAGGNTAGAAGTCTCCACTTGTTATGCCACACCTTGCTGAGTTATTCCAGGGAAGTGAGGGAGAGGGGGAAAGTCCAGGAGAAATTAAATGTGACCATAATTCTTCTATATATAAGCATAATGAGGAGAGGCTGAGGGAGCTGGGGGTGTGCAGCCTGCAGAAGAGGAGGCTCAGGGCAAACCTCATTGCTGTCTACAGCTACCTGAAAGGAGGTTGTAGCCAGGTGGGGTTGGGCTCTGCTGCCAGGCACCCAGCAACAGAAGGAGGGGACACAGTTTGAAGTTGTGCCAGGGGAGGTCTAGGCTGGATGTTAGGAGGA
Organism: Ramphastos sulfuratus; assembly: GCA_013399055.1. Taxonomy (NCBI): domain Eukaryota; kingdom Metazoa; phylum Chordata; class Aves; order Piciformes; family Ramphastidae; genus Ramphastos; species Ramphastos sulfuratus. The sequence goes on along the minus strand of WBNM01019238.1, from coordinate 12,828 downwards.
AGTTGTTGCCAGAGAGAGTGATTGGCATTGGAATGGGCTGCCCAGGGAGGTGGTGGAGTTGCTGTGCCTGGAGGTGTTGAAGCAAAGCCTGGATGGGGCACTTAGTGCCATGGTCTGGTTGATTGGCTAGGGCTGGGTGAGAGGTTGGGCTGGGTGAGCTTGGAACTCTCTTCCAACCTGGTTGATTCTATGATTCTAAGTCGACCCTGACAGGGAGATAGAGTGTAGACAAGGTGGGAGAGTGGCAAAGGTGAGGAAAAAGAGGATTGTAAGTCCTAGATGAAACCAAAAGACAGGGAAAGTGGAAAAGATGCTGCCTTGCTTGCTGGTGGAATCAAGCTAACAGAGAGGGTGTGTACCAGGAAAGTTGGGTACCATTAGCACTGTCACACAAACAACTTAAAATGAGCCTTCTGTTGGGAAGAAAGAGTTACAACAGTTTTGAGCCTTGCAAAACTCCCCATTTCAAACCATAGCTGTTGAAGACCAGCAGCCACGGGTTATAAAGATAAAAGCAAAGGAAAACACGTGAGGAGGAGCTGATGGAGGATCAGACCACAGAGTAATAGTGACAGCTCCTGTTGGGAGCTGGGAGAGGCCCCTTTGTGGCTGCCCTCAGAGGGCTCAGTGCAGGAGCAGCAGCCTGGCTTCCCTGGCATCAGGCAGCAGCTTGGCCGCCAGCGCTCCTTGGCGTGGTCACTGCCCACGGTGCAGGCAGCTGCGACCTGGCAGCCTCTCACATGCACACATGCTGCTCAGTTGCTCCAGGTCAGAGCTGTCTCCTCTCATTTCAGCTGCTTCACTGCACATCAGGCCTGCTGAAGAGCCAGGAAAAGATGGGGTAATCTAGGTTCACCTCCCAGCTTCCCCTCTGAAATACTCTCACAGGTCCTCATCCATTGCTGCTTTGGCAAGTACTCTGCCACACGCCTGCCACTTGGCTGCCCTGCAGCTACCCAAGTGGTTGTGCTGGCTAGCAGGTCCTCCAAGTGGGCACCTGAGGGCATGCTTCAGGTCTGTGCTTGTAAGCAGGAGGTGATTAAGTGGAGCCCAGGGCATGGTTTGTTTCAGCACAAAACAACCTTTGTGTCCATACTGGCTTCTTCCAAAAGTGCCTGTGCTGCAGCTATGCCACTGCAGCTTTTCCAGCTCATTTTTCAATCCTTAAGCTGGACTTTTACCTTTTGCAAGGCAGTTCTTGAATCTAGACAACCTGATCTCACTGTAAGAATGTGTGCAAGAGGTGCTGGGACTCAGCTAGGGCTGCAAATTGACTGTGACTGTTGATCCATTCTGCTTCAGGATCTGGTTTCTGTGGCTAAAAGCTGAGGGGTTACACAGACATTCACCCGGCCCAGTAAGGGAAACCTGTCAGGACTCTCAGGGTCTGAACAGACTTCCCTGCGCCTTTTAGACACAGTGTTAAAAATTTCATTATGGGAAGCTTGGAAGAATTTGATGATGCCTGGAAAGTAAAGGAGAGCTGAAACCAGGGCTACGCTCACAGGCAAAGGAAGAAACAATCAGAGCTGAGTTCTAGGCAGTTCAAGGACAGAGAAGGGATAGTGGAATGAGCTGCCCTCTGCCCTCTGCTCACACATGCCATTCTTCCTGCTGTTTGGTGAGTGCTTGGCCCTTTTGTTTTCTTACCAGGAAAGACAAGCCCAAAGGAACTGAGGCATCTTGATACTCAAAACAGGAGTTTGTATGGTAGTCTTGTCCTGCTGACCATGGAGACTTGTGAGATCAGGTAAGGGTGCCTCACCTCTATATCATACACCTGGAACAGCATGTAATTTGTACTCTAGCCCCAAAGCCTCCAAGGTCTGAAGCTTTCAAGCAAGCTTAGGGTAGCAGCAATTTGCCCCTCTGTTGCTTGCTAGGTAGTAGTGCACATAGAATATATCAAAATGATGCATCAAACCCCTGAATTTCTGATTCCATCACTTCTTTTTAGGAGCCTTTATTTTTGCTGTAGTAAGAGTTGCACCACATCCAGAAATTAACGTAGCGTAGGTGAGTCAGGAGCATGGGTCCAGAGGAGGCCACGAAGATGCTGAGAGGGCTGCAGAAGCTCTGCTATGAGGACAGGCTGCAAGAGTTGGGGCTCTGCAGCCTGGAGAAGAGAAGGCTTCCAGGAGGCCTTAGAGTAGCCTTCCAGTATCTGAAAGGGGCTACAGGAAGGCTGGGGAGGGACTATTGACAAGGTCTTGCAATGCCAGGCCAAGGGGCAATGGGTTTGAAGTGGCAGAGGAGAGATTGAAACTGGATGTTAGGAGGAAGTTGTTTGCAGTGAGGGTGGTGAGACACTGGCACAGGTTGCCCAGGGAGGTTGTGGCTGCTCCCTCCCTGGAGGTTGTGGCCAGGTTGGATGAGGCCTTGAGTGACCTGTGCTAGTGGGAGGTGTCCCTGCCTATGGCAAGGGGTTGGAACTAGATGATCTTTGAGGTCCCTTCCAACCTTACCATTCTATGATTCTATGGTGGAAGGGGCAACGTGGATGTGACTGGGAAGAGCCTGAAAGGCCAGAATTGTGGACATAGCTGGGATGCTTTGATCCAGGAGCTTAGAGGAACAGCCCTCAGGGGCCATCACACAAAACCAGCACAGAGCACAGATTCCTATCAAGAGCCTTTTCCACCAATCCCTTTGTGGAGAGGCTAAAATAATAAAATACTTCCCTGCGACTGTGCTCTTGCAGCAAGGATTTGCTCTGTGCTGCTTCCTTTTTGCAGTGTGCTTTTTTTGTCTTCACAAAAGGCTTGCTTGGCAAAAGGGAGCTGCCAGCTGGCTAGATCTGGCCAAGAGGCTAACAGAAGTATTCAGCTCTGTGCAGTTGCACCAGCAAAATAAGAAAAATCATCGTTTTGACTCTGTTTTCTCCATCAGAGTTTATTACTGTAGGACCACTGCCAGTACAATTTTTATATCTATTTATTTATTTATATATATGATAGAATCATAGAATCATAGAATCATAGAATGGTAAGGTTGGAAGGGACCTCAAAGATCATCTAGTTCCAACCTCCTGCCATAGGCAGGGACACCTCCCACTAGCACAGGTCACTCAAGGCCTCCTCCAACCTGGCCTTGAACCCCTCCAGGGAGGGAGCAGCCACAACCTCCCTGGGCAACCTGTGCCAGTGCCTCACCACTCTCACTGCAAACAACTTCCTCCTAACATCCAGTCTAAATCTTCCCTCTGCCAGTTCAAACCCATTGCCCCTTGTCCTGTCATTCCAAGACCTTGTCNTACACTTGGCCTTATTGAATGTCATGAGGATGGCCTGGGCACACCTCTGCAGCCTGTGCAGGGCCCTCTGGATGGATCCCTGCCCTCTAGCAAGTCGACTGTGCCACACAGCTTGGTGCCATCTGCACACTTGCTGAGGCTGCACTGATTCCTCTGTCTATGTCACTGACAAAGATGTTAACAGCACTGGTGCCAGCACTGACCCCTGAGGGACATCACTTGGCACTGGTCTCCAGGTGGACAAAAAAAAAATCCTAGCATGTTCAAGTCATAGATTTTGAAAGCATCCCTCATCCTACCAGGTACCGCTGCTGATTCTCCTTTCTTCACTACTTTTTGGTCTAAGCAGTCATTGTCTGCTCAGTGTCACTTTACTCCTTTCATCTCAGCAGTGGAGAGAAATAGTGACTTAACCATTTCATTGAATTCTTATTGCTTAAAAAAAAAAAAAAAAAAAAAAAAGCATTTTAATTCCTGGTGGCTTTAATTACACTGCTGTCTCCCCTTCTCCTTTTTTAAAGCTGCTTCTAAACCTTGGCCATGGAACTGGCTGCCAGGATTCCTTTCATTACCCTCAATCTCTTCCACGGTGCCTTCAAGGGACACCACTATGGAAGGTGCCATACACACAAGCAGGATGTCCAAATTGAAGCAGAGAACAAAAACAAGATGTCAAAAATTCTGCCCTTAAAGAAATTAATAACAAACACAACCAGGCTCATTTCACACGCCCCATTAGTCAGGAGTGCTCAGATACCATGGTGATGAGCCTCATACAAATATTTCCACAGCAGCAAAACTGAAAGGGACCACACAGCAGCTCAGCTGCACCTGGCCAGAGCAGTTCTCTGGAGGCAGCTCTTATCCTGCCCAGACTTCCTGGCTAGCACGTGAGGAGAAAGTCAGGACCATCCACTGTTCTTTTTGCCTTGATGTCACAGCCTTGGCATTATGCCCATAACTCTGCAATCTGCCCACAACACATTGCTGGGGACAAGGGTGGTCTGCATGTCACTGCTCAGCAGTTTCTCAAGGCCAAGGTGCCAGGCAACACTGAATCCTTTGGCTGCAGCTGAATCCTTTAGCTGCACATCCTCAGCATCACTCAGGCTGAGACTCTACACAGCAAAACCACAGACAAAAGCTTGAAGACACAGCTTGTATGGAGCCAGAGGTATGCTTGTTTATCCTCCCAGGGGCAAATGCTTGTTGAGCAGAATAACAGCTGAGCAGGTAGGGAGGCATTTGGGAGCTCCTGCTCACAGATCCTCCAGAACAAAAAAGAAGCCGAGCAATGGGGAGGGAGGAGGAAGATGCACTCAGATGTTTAGGCTGCAGCAGCCAACTGCTGCCCACGCTGCAGGAGAGCTTTGAGTTTCTTGTCCTTGATGTAACCACCGCCAGAAGTTTGTTTTCACAAACCCTTCTTGTGTTGAAAGCTACAACTTGCACCTCAGTACCTCCTCTGAGAAGAAATATGTAACCCTGTTATTAAGCTCTGGGCAGCATCACCTGAAGGATGAGTCAACCAAANTGCACACAGGACTCCAGGTGTTGTCTCCTTGGTGCCTATGTTGAGTTTGTTTCTGGTAAGAACAAGACCAAATTCTTCCAGTAAAAGTAGAGTTGGAGTGGCATATGAGTGGAGATCAAGAGACCATTGGCCCTAATGAAGAAACTGCTGCTCGCTCACTCCATTGCCACAGGCAAGTCTTCTCCTACTTCTGCCTTCCTCACTACATCCTGCATGCTTCCTGGCTTTTGTATGGTAGTTTCTGAGTGTGTTCTGGGTGTATTTTGTTTCTCTTAATTACACTTTTTAAATGATGTTCTGAGCTCTTCACTAAATGGTGGCTGGCTGGTTGCACAAGCAGTCTGGAAACACAGTGCTAACCCCCAGGTGCTGGGGTATGTTGATAAGTTGTCTGCCCTATTTATATGGAGGCTAATCAGTACTCAGTGGAGTTTCTTTTTGATCCTTTGGCCTATCTCAAGGGAAGTGCAGCACTAACTGACAAAATATGTATATTCTGGCTTTCAAAAACTATCACACTTTGCAACTGTCACCCAGACCTTGAGCTTTTTGGTTGCCAAGGAAACATCGAGGGAGATAACCTGATCGCAGCTGCATACTACATCCCTTCCTCTCCCAGTGCTCAACCCATGCTTCCAGAAATGCCAGCTTTTAGCTTGAGGTATTTCATCTTCAAAAAGCAGAGGTTTGAAAAATAAGGTTATTTACAGCCCAGAAAATATTTCTTTCTGAAATAAAACTATCTAGGAGGTCTTGCTCTTTTGAGCTCAGAGGAGGCGTGAGGCAGTATCTCAGCAGCGGAGAGTTGTGTTGTGCTCTGATAATATCAGTGGCTGCTGGAGCAACCACAACCTCGTACAGATAACATGGGATGGAGTCAATGGGGGTTTTGTACAATACCAGCTCTGGGTTTGAAATATGCAGGCTCTCTGGAGCCATCAGCTCAGAGCATTGCAAGGCTGAGTCAGTGCTGTGTGCTCCAGATAAGATAGATGAAGCCTCCTTTCTAAGACCCACCGTAAGTGGGATACATTGAGTTATCTCAAAGCACTGTCAGNTCCAACCTTACCATTCTATGATTCTTGCTGTGGTTCTCATCAGAAGCATTTCTTATTCTCCCTTTGTGTGATGTGTTGTCAGGCAGAGATGGGACCTCTGAGATTTTCACTTGAATTTTTCTCTTTGTGCCAGCCAGGGCCAAGCCAGTAGGGACAGCGAAAGCTGATGCTGCACTGTAAGTGTAATAGCATCCCTGCCGAGCACCCCTCGAGGAGGTGCATTGCCTCTAGGCACAGCTGGTGGTGAGATTGCAGTTGGGGTCAGACCAGGGAGAAACCAGCCAGCCAGGTGAGGGAGTTCAGGGAAGCAGACCATGGGTCTGCTGTGTGTGCTGGCAGCAGCCCTGGCGAGGGAGAAGGAGGGCCAGGCATGTGGTCCCAGCAAAGACAGCTACATGCCTTCCTGTTCTGCTGTGGCAGAATGGCAATTGAAAGATGCAAGTTCTTTTTCCTGACACTCAAAGGACAGGTTGACAAGCCTCTGTCAGGGAAATGCTGTCTAACTCCCTTTCCCTAACCATTTCCTTGGTAAGATGGCAGTGTGTTGGAATCAAATGCTGACAGAAATGGAGGGGGAATAGATGTGTTTTCCATTTTCTTTTCTTTTTATTTTTCCCTCCTTTTCAAGTGTGTGTCTGTGTTAGGAGCCATGTGCACACAGGTGAATTTTGCCAGTTCAAAGAAATGTTTTTAGCATTCAGATTCAAACTCTAGTGCTTCCCTCTCTGCTTAACAAATGTACAAAGCCTTGAAGATGCTGCCAGCTTGCATGGTATTAAAAGCACTTCTTGGCTGAAGTGGAAAATAGCATCTCATGTTTTCCTTTGGGTTACATGTGCAGGTAGGCCTTTTGCTACTCTTTTAGGTCCTCTCTGCTGAAGACAGGTAAACTGTAGATGGAGGAGAGAGTGAGAGAGAGAAGAGTGATAGGATTATAAAACTGCCTTGCAGGCAGATAGCTCATGCCCTGAATCGTGGCAAAATAGCTGGGAGGAAATCTGTGAGTGGGACTGGCAATGTTGGAGAGCTGCTTGTGCACTTGGGTGTGAGAGTGATAATCTGANGGCTCCAGAACTGCACACAGGACTCCAGGTGGGGTCTGAGGAGAGCAGAGCAAAGGGGCAGAATCCCCTCCCTTACCCTGTTGGCCACACTGCTCTTGCTGCAGCCCAGCACACAGTTGCTGTCTGGGCTGCACTCACACTGCAGGCTCATGTTGAGCTTTTCATCACCCCAGACCCCCAGGGCCTTTTCCTCAGGGCTGCTCTCAGCCATTCCCTACCCAGCCTGGAGTTGTGCTTGGGATTGTGCCTACCCAGGTGCAGGACCTTACACTTGGCATTAAATTGAAACCTCCTGGGAAGATGCTTGCCCCAGTTATCCTCCTTACATCATTGACTGAGGTTCATTGAAGATTCCTCTCCTCATGTCCATAAGCAGGAGAGGATTTCCTTGGTGTGCAGGGAGAGGGAAAGGGCAAGAAGGCTCTAATGTCCCATCGGCTCTGTGCCATGTGGCTACTGCCTCTCCTTATCACCCGATGCTTGCCTCACACAGTGCTTTGCACTCTTTCCTGTCCATGGAAGGTTTTCACGATCTGATTTCATTTGAAAATTACTCCAAGAGCCCATGTTTGCCATCCTAACTCCTGCCAGGCTTCAAGCCATGGCAGACTGATCATCCCTTCCTTAATATTCAAAGCAGAGTGTTTTACTGTCAGGATGGATGTAAATTGCCTTAAGTCACATCCTTGGGGTCTCATTTTTGCTTTCCAAAAAGTAACAGCTGCTCAGGCTATGTTTACTCAAGAGCTGGAAACCCTGCAAAGGTTCAGCCACGAATTCTGGCTTGCATCATTGGGATTAATCCAAGCAATTGCTTCGCCCTTAACTTCAAAGTGCTCAGGTCCCTTTCACTCAGAGATGAGTTTGACCCCCAAATTTATGTCTCTATTTCTTTTGTACTTCCCCCCCTCACAAAAATCCCCCAAAGCAGATGTCCTTTTGGTAGAAGGGCACCAGGCTTTCTGCACAGAGAAAAGAAGGCAGAGGGACTTAAAATACATGAAACACTGCTTAACTTTTTCTTTCTTTCTTCTTTTTTTTTTTTGAAATAAGCTTCCACAAATTCCTTATCACTCAGTCTTTAGCACAGTGCAAGGGTTGATTGCACAAATGCCAGCTGTAACTCTCTTATTTTTGGTAACAAGGCATTACTAAAGGCAGATCAATTCAGTGCCATGCTCCTTTTGTCTGGGACTGAGTTAGGAACCTTCTGTCTGGGACTGACTTAGGAACCTTCTGCTGCCTATCTTGTGTGTGCCTGAAGTGTCTGGTGATGTTGCAAAACACAGTAAGCAGTCATGAAAGGTGTGCACATATAGGTTAATTGTCAAGGGACACCGACTTCAAGTACCATCAGACTGTTTTCAGATGCAATCACATCTAAGAGGTTGATCTCTGAGAGATCAGAGAGAGGAAATCATTCTCTTGCTTTGCACATCTTAGTGCAGTTTGGCTACAGTCAAATTAGCTGTTTCAGCCTACACTGTCAGTTTGCTCTTATCTCTTTCCTCTTGTATTATTAATAATAATAATTGTAAAAAAAAAAATTAAATTAAAAGGTAAAGACCTCTCTGTGTGGGGCAGGGTTGGAGCCACTTATTGCCTGTAAGTAACTAGGTGGTGAGCAGCATTTGTGTGTCCCTCAAAGGGATACATCAGCCCCAAGGACAGCAGGAATCCCTTTGCCACGTTGCCTGGGAATGTTTGAAAGCAGAACTGTTTGTATGCAACTCCTTTGCTTCGTCTTCTCTGCCTGCTCTCCTTTCCTCTCTCTCCTTTCCTCTCCTCCTTTGCACAGCTGCAGTCAGTAATGAAGCTGGCAATAGGAGAGAGTGGCTAGGAGTAACCCAGCTGCCTGCTTCGGTTCACAGGGAGAGCGACTTTGTGGCTGCTCTCAGTCAGGCCATTAATCGCACATAATAAGGCATTTAGTGACAGAAGGATGGTTGATGAGCCTTAGCTGAAATAACAAGGGCCTGCCAAAAGCTTTGTCAGGAGGAGTGTCCTGCTGATGAAGTGCAGAGTTTGAGTCTGTGCCCGGTAAGATCATGGAGCGGATCCTCCTGGAGGCACTACTGAGACAGGAGAACAGTGAAGAGGTGATTGGGTACAACCAGCATGGCTTCA
>WBNM01019237.1:0-10845 GCA_013399055.1 Ramphastos sulfuratus | reverse complement strand
GTGTTTAAAAGTCATTTGGATCTAGTGTTTGAGGGTATGGTTTAAGGGTGAAATTTGTAGAGTAGCGATATCAGTTGGACTTGGTGATCCTGAAGGTCTTTTCCAACTGGAATGTTTCTGTGATTCTGTGTGAGGTTGTAATAAGATGAAGATTGGTCTCTACTCAAAAGTAACAAGTAATAGAACAAGAGGAAACAGCCTTAAGTTACATCAGGGAAGGTTTAGGTTAGATAGTAGGAATAATTTCACTGTGGAAAAGATTGTAAAGGTATGGAAAATGCTGCCTCAAAGTGGTGGAGTCTAATGCTGGAGAAACTTAAAGGACATGTAGATGTGGTGCTGAGTGACATAATTTAGTGGTGACCTGGCAGTGTTGGGTTTATAACTGGACTTCATGATCTTAAAGGTCTCATAATGGCAGGACAAGTGGCAATGGGTTTAAACTGGGAGAGGGGAGATTTAGACTGCATGTTAGGAGGAAATTGTTTCCAGTGAGGGTGGTGAGGCACTGGCACAGGTTGCCCAGGGAGGTTGTGGCTGCTCCCTCCCTGGAGGTGTTCAAGACCAGATTGGATGAGGCCTTGAGTGACCTGTACTAGTGGGAGGTGTCCCAGCCTATGGCAGAGGGATGTAACTAGATGATCCTTGAGGTCCCTTCCAACCTTACCATGCTATGACTCTTCCAACCAAAATGATTCTATGATTATACCTTGTTCAGCATGATCCCAGTTTTCTTCTTGGAGTTGTAGCATGTTTTCTAGTCACTGTACTCCAGGGGAGGAGTTCTTGGAAATACCCACTGGACTGTACCAAGTGTACTCTCTCTGTTTAGACCAACACATACTGTTCCAAGACCTCAGAAATGTGGCCTGCGTTATAATGCATCACATCTAACTATGCTAAGTTGGAAAAATCTAGCAGACATATATTAAAAATCAGAAACATCTATGGACAAGCTTTTATTTTGCAGCACTTCATGGCTTATTCCCTACTGAGAGTACTGTGACTCTTAGGGATGTGGTTTAGTAGTGACTTGGCAGTCTTGAGTTAATGGTTGGACCGGATGATCTTAAAGGTCTCTTCCAACCAAAAGGGTTCTGTTCTAATGGGAAACTTAATCCATAGGAGAGTTTGATGTGAGCCATAGATACAATAGTTGTGCAGAAGTCATCATCAGGCCCTGCCTGTATCCTTAGCTCCAGGTAAACTCCCAACAACAGAGGACTAGGAGAACAAAGTAAATGCCTGCCTCAATAAAAAAATGCTTTGAGTGGAAAAATGGAACAATGCCATAACTCACTAGAGCTGACAGTCTGGAACTGCAAAAAGAGGTTTGAGCCGTGCTTTGGTCCATATCTGCAAGCTGAGTGAGCCAGCAAACACCCTTAGAAGGCACTTTTCCTTTTTTCCTCAAATTACCTGGTTTTGAAGCATTTCCCATTTCAAAAGAGTTATATGTGAACTCAGAATGCATTTCAGTTGCAAAGCTACACAAAGAAATGGAAAGAGTGTATCACAGAAAGTGATCCTGTTTAAACATGCAGCTTTTAAGCAGAGCACACAAATAAAAGGGGATTAGTTATCAGGAGTAAATCTTCATGTTTCCCTGCTGGAGGGATGATAGTTGACCTCCTGGAGAGAAGGCAGAACTTCATCAGGTCTGGACCATCCAGGAATTATTGCAGGAGCCATCTGCATTGGCACAGCTTCCCTGGTGAAGTGAGAGATGTTGCATCTCTGGCTGGGCTAAAGCTTTGGGAGGAAAGGCATGATGTGCTGTAAGAANGTACACAGGTACTCCAGGTAGGGTCTTACAAGATGCTAGTACAAAGATCCTTGTACAGATGCAAATACAGAGCCCTGGACAACCTGACCTGGATTGTTTCCAGGGATGGGGCTTTTACTACATCTCTGGGAAACCTGCACCAGTGTTTCACTACCTTCAGTGTAAAAAAATTTTGTCCTTAAAAAAGGGAGTCTAAATCCCCCCTCTTTTAATTTGAAACCATCACCCCTCATCCTGTCACAGCAGGCCCTGCTAAAAAATCTGTCCATTTATCTTATAGGCCCTCTTTAAGTGCTGTAGACTGCAATAACATATCCCTCAAGCCCCCTTTTCTTCTCAACCTGTCCTCATAGTGGAGATATTCAGTCCTCTGACAAGTTTTGTGGCCCTTGTCTGGACCCTCTCCAACAGGTTCATGTGCATTTGAGGCATGGTGAGGAATCATAACAGCATCAGGAAAGAGAGCTGAAATAAAGCAGCTGATGAAGTAAAAGGGTGAGAAAAGCTGCATACTCCTGCGTCAGAGCTTGGGACAGGCAGAGCAGCCTGTGCTGCATGACTCAGTTCTCTGTGTGCCAATTAAGGCACATCTTCATGAAACTTCTTGGCTCAGTGGTTTCTGAGCAAAGTTTGTGTGTCCTCTTGACACAAAAGAAATAAACTCTGCTGTTTCGTGTTGGTGGCCTACATTATTCCAGGAAACTCATGCTCTGACTGCGCTGGAATCCATCTCAGGAATAAATGAGGAGGCAGTGTCAAGAGAAGGAACTGGGTTCCTGCCTTCCTCTTACAAAGACAATTTCTTTCCTTGCAAGATGAGGTCAGAATCTGTCCAGGCCAGTAGTATATCACCAGAAATGCTCTGGGAGTCTAGAGCTGGCTGTACCATACATTACTACTCCCTGCTGGTCAAAGAACAGAAAAGAATTAGCAGCAGATGTGCCAGGACAATTAGCAACAGATGCAGAGGCTAAAGCTTGCAGAATGCAAACATTATTCCCCTGTATTTGGGAAGATAAAAGGCCAGATTCTGGTTCTCTGGTGTAAGGTAGTCGTGCTGCGTGCAATGCTGATGGAGTTAACTACAGCCTGAGTTATCTCTCCTAGAGGAAACAGAGACAGTGGGGAATTGATTGGATTTGATGATCTTAAAGGTCTCTTCCAACCAAGATGATTCTATGCTTCTGAGATTCATTGCTGCTCTGGTAGCATGGGAGAGGGCAGGAGGTGTTTCTGTCAGGGCAGTTGGTGCAGCTCTGGGAAGAGATGCTTAGGTACTGTCTGTCAGGAGAAATCCTGTTTATTCCCACCACTGGGGGATCAAGAGCAGGGAATAAATTCCCTGCTTATAGACACAGCTTATTCATGGTGTTAAGCTCATGTGCTGCACCAAAGCTGCTTCTGCTCCACCTTCCCCTACAATCAGGCAGGTTGGAATACTGTGTCATGAGAAAACTGGCAATACCATCTCTTTAGGTTTAAGGAGTGATACCATATTTTCAGGTTTCAGGAGATCTGCAAGCTGCAGGGAGAGAAGTAAGGGAGCTTGATTCATGTCAGGTTTTAAAAGACTGTCCTCTTTTTCAGAAAATAGTAAAAAAAAAAACCCAAAAAATCAAAACAATAAAAACCCAACAAAACCCCCAAACCAACCAACCAAAAAACACACACACAAAAAATAGATGGGGAAATGAATGATAGTGCACTGCATGATCCTTTGATTTGTGTGTTGTATTCAGATACCTGTTTGGAGACAGACAGCAATGGAAAAGTGAGAAAGTAAGTTTGCAGCCACTCCAGGACATTCTGATGACAGATAGGACTTTTGGAAAATCTTAATGACATGATATTTTATTTTTACCTCAGTTCACATTTCTATTCCCTCCCCTCTGGCCTTTTATAAATTTCAAGGCTACACAAACACTTCCCAAGAATGTCCTTCCCTCTGCCTATGTGCACAAAACCAGGGAGGACTTGTGAATGCCACACACTATTTTGGTTAATAGCAGCCTCCTCTCCATCGCTATTTGTTTCACATAGTGAAGTAATTTTTTGTTTGTTAATTAAATAATTTGATGGGAGCTGCTGTCTATTTAAAAGGTTTTCTACCCATGTTTTATGCCAGTGAGGTTCATTTGGCTGGATGGTCGCACACAGAGAGTGGTGATCAAGGGCACAATGTCCACCTGGAGACCAGTGCCGAGTGGCGTCCCTCAGGGCTCAGTGCTGGGACCAGTGCTGTTTGACATCTTTGTCAGTGACATGGACAGAGGAATCAGTGCACCCTCAGCAAGTTTGCAGATGACACCAAGCCAAGTGTAAGGTCCTGCACCTGGGTAGGCACAATCCCAAGCACAAATACAGACTGGGTGGTGAATGCCTGAGAGCAGCCCTGAGGAANAACTAGATGATCCTTGAGGTCCCTTCCAACCTTACCATTCTATGATTTGCCACAGGTTTCAGAATCAGAAAGGGTGAGTTTTTAATTTACATGGAGTTTTGTAAGATCTTTCTATATAAGTAAACCTTGAGTTGTCTTTTTATGTTCTTACTCACTTTAATGTGTTTCAGTTGTACATGTTTAGTAATCAAATTTTTTGTGTTATGTGAATCAAGCAATGTAATTTTTGACCTTTTTCTTCTAATTTGAAAATATTTAAGGGTGTAGAGGAGATGAGCAAAAGTTCATTTCTTCTCTGACAAGCTTTAAGCCCAAAAGTGAATCAGACAAAACCTCCCAAATGCTCACACTGGATCTGTTTATTGAAATATTCAACTAGAATTCATTTTCTCTCTGGAGTAAGCAATTCCTTTGCTAGAATTATGGTAGCATATGGGGAAGTAAGATATATTACAATAAAAGTGATATAAAACAGTTGAATTCAGAAATAGTGGCAAGAGATAATTTTAGTTTACTATGACTTAATTCAATTAAATGCAACACTGTTAACTGCAGACTAAGAAGAATTACTTGTGCCTGTGCTGACACACACACAAGCAATATTTATTCTCTGCTGCATCTTTCTTGGCAGGAGAAATTACACCAGTAAAAACTAGGTGCTAGATGCATTCATATCACTGTGAATGGCTACACACCTCAGACCTCAGTGGAAATTTTATCTGAGCATAGAGAAACAGTGACCATTAAACCCCAGGAAGCTGTATCTATGTAGTATATGTTTGAACATCAGCAGGGCTGGTGTAAGCTTGTGGACTAACCAAACAGTCCCTCAAAAGAAGTTTTTGCCAGCAGGGAAAATATAACTGTTCATTTAAAAATCTTTATTCTTCCAAACAAAAGAGTCCATCAAAACAGACTGGTCAGTTTGAGCTGCCTCTGCCTTGCCTATCCCAGGCACTGCCTCAAGTTTATTTTGAGAGAGAGAGCAATTACTGATTCTCCTCTTCTAATTACCTGAGCTTGAGCTGATCCTTGCCCTGTGTTTGAGGCCACATATTGAATGCTGAGTTCAGTTTTGGGCCCTTTGCTACAAGAAGGACATTGTGGTGCTGAGGTATGTCCATAGAAGGGCAACAAAGCTGGTGAGAAGTGGTCTGGAGGAAACGTTTTCTGAGGAGCAGCTGAAGGGACTGGGGTTGTTTATCCTGGAGAAAAGGAGGCTGAAGGAAGACCTCCTCATTCCCTACAGCTAGCTGAAAGAAGGTTATCGTAAGGTAAGGGTGAGTCTTGCCTCCCAAAGTGATAGGGTAAGAGGGAACAGCCTCAGGTTGTACTAGGGGAGATTTCAATTGGACATTAGGAAAGTTTTCTTCACTGAAAGGGCTGTCAAGCTATGGAGCAGGCTGCCCAGGAAAGTGATGATTCTTGGAGGGATTTCAGTGATGTGGAGATGTGGTGCTGAGAGACATGGTTTAATGCTGACATGGGGTTAAAGGCTGGACTTGATGATCTTAAAGGTTTCTTCCAATCAAAATGATTCCATGATTCCATGAACACGACTATGATTCCACAGAGGAATATAGACACTGAAGGACCATGGATTTCTGTCAGAGCTATGTGCTAAAATACCTTTGTGTACTAAATGCCTACAGATTGTGCTGGCCATGCCCCAGGTCTGTGCTCTGGGGCTCACTGCTTCAGAGGAGGCTAATGAAGGGCAGGTTACATAACCTCGAGTGGCCTCCCTGGGCAGTCTGACCGTGGAGGTGTGGGACAGGTGGCTCTGGGTGATGGAGGTGGATGTTCACTATGGCGGGGGGAAGAGGCTTAGCATAGGGCTGTTGAGGAAACCTGCCTCCTTTTGGAAACTGTCCTGCTTCAGCCTGCCTGTCCCTTCTTAAACTGTAGTTCTCCTACATAAGTCATGCTCCTGCCTGCCACCAGGACAGAAAAGAAAGTCCCCAAGTGCCTGTATGAATTCTTGGCAAACTGGCATTGAGTAACAGGCAGAGACTTGGCTGGGATTTCTGTACGGATTCAAGAAAAAGATATTTCTTACTTGGTAGGAATGTTTTATTTGACCATAAATGCTGAGATGTATGACACTGTTCTACCTAAGGCAGACACACAGTGTCACCCAAAGGACTTGTGGAATGAATCTTACAGACTCGGGCTTTATAGCACACAAATGGGTGTAAAAAATTGGATTTTATCTTATGTGATTTGTCATTATGTGTTTGGATCATAGAATCATAGAATGGTAGGGTTGGAAGGGACCTCAAGGATCATCTAGTTCCAAACCCCTGCCCTAGGCAGGGACACCTCCCACTAGCACAGGTCACTCAAGGCCTCGTCCAACGTGGCCCTGAACACCTCCAGGGAGGGAGCAGCCACAACCTCCTTGGGCAACCTGTTCCAGTGTCTCACCACCCTCACTGGAAAGAACTTCCTCCTAACATGCAGTCTAAATCTCCCCTCTGCCAGTTTAAACCCATTGTCTCTAGTCCTGTCATTACAAGACCTTGTAATCATGGCATGGCTTAAAACTTGAAGCTCCTATAACTGGTAACAAAGGGATGCTTCCGGTGACAGAGCAAGCTCGCAATCTAGATCTAGGACAAGAGTTTGTAGCAAATGAAGTGTAACTGTGAGGAGGAAACAAAGAAATGAATTTTTANTAGCAGAGCTGCTGCAGCCCTCTGAGCATCTTTGTGGCCCTCCTCTGGACCCGCTCCAACACCTCCATGTCCTTCCTGTGCTGGGGGCTCCAGAAGTGCACACAGTACTCCAGATAGAGTCCTTACACCAACTACTTGACCACTGGCTGTTTGTAGGCAGGTCGATAGAAGAGACCTTAAATCATTCTAAAGGGTAGACTAAGCCTAGGAAATGAGGAAGAAACCAAAAGCTGTGTTGCAATACGCCAGCGATTTCAGCTGCTTATACTTTGGGATTGTTCGATAGCGCAGGTAATTGTCTTTGATCACAGCCTTGTAACCACCACCTTTAATTTGCAGCACACAGGTTAGCATCTAGCGCCCAGCTAGCCAAATGAAATGTATGGCTTGATTAAGGATCTCTTTTGTCAGTAATTTGTGCCTAATGTTTTTAGCTTTCCCACGGGCTGTTACAGAAAATGGTAAATCTGGTTTAAATGAAACCTGATACTGTTAATGGTTTAATAGCAGCTGCCACAGGGTTATGGCATTTTTCAACAGATGCTTCTGTTTCATTTTAAGCCTACACTAAGTCTTAGAATATATTTACATAATTAATATAAAGTACACCTACATGATAACGACAATATTTATAGTTTTAAAAGATTTCCTTAAATGACTTCGCCCTTCTTGCTATTATCTAATCACTATATATAATCTGAAAGAGGAAGGGATATTATTAAAATAATAATTTATATTCACCTCTTAAACAAAAAAAAAAAAAAAGAAAAAGAGAAGCCAGCACAAAGCTGAACATGTATCTTCTCCTAACATTGCAATTATTGGCATGGGTAAATCCCTTAGCTGCTTGAGGAAAAGAAAAAGAAAAACCTTGGCTGACTCTGAGTCATTCTTACTATCTTGCCTAAGGTTCAATCAAGAATATAAAAATGGATGCTTCTATTTAAATACATCAACCAAGAAAGAGCTGCATTGAGGTATGTACTTATGGGGGCTGGAGCACAGTCCTATAAGGAACAGCTGAGGGAGCTGGGGTTGTTTAGCCTACAGAAGAGGAGGCTCAGAGGAGACTTTATTGCTGTCTAAAACTACCTGAGGGGTGGTTGTAGCCAAGTAGGGATTGGTCTCTTCTCCTAGGCACCCAATGACAGAATGAGGGGACACAGCCTCAAGCTACACCAGAGCAGGTTTAGGCTGGATGTTAGGAAGAAGTCCTTCACAGAAAGAGTGATTGGCATTGGAATGGGCTGCCCAGGGAGGTGGTGGAGTCACCGTCCCTGGAGATGTTTAAAAGGAGACTGGATGAGGCACTTAGTGCCATGCTTTAGTTAATTAGAGGGAGATAGGTTGGACTTGATGATCTTGAAGGGCTTTTCCAACCAGGTTAATTCGGTAATTCTGTGATATGTACAGAAATATTTGAAGCAGTGAAGGTTTGTGGTTGGCTACTAACTGCAGGGTGTTGTCTAATTGAGGAAATTGCTGTTAATTTAAGATGATTTTGACTTTTTAGATTTTTAATAACAGGGGATCACTTTGGCTGGATGTCTTATTCTAAGTCTTGAAGACTGACGAGGGTATATCCTGTCAGAGACAGAGGATACCCTTGAATATTGTGTACATATTGAGTGCCAGCAAAAGAGAAGGAGAAATGGCTCCTCTTTCTCCACCTTGGCTGGAAGGCAAGGCGAGGTTGACCAGGAGTCTCTGCAAGACAAATGTACCAAAGCATTTGCTATTAGGAGCTTTGAGGACTGAAATGGGAACAATAAGAGGTGGAAAACATTTAAATAATAAATGTCTCTAATAGAGAAACATCCAAGATACTTTAATTAAGGGATTAGGAAATCCCAGTTGTCTGTAATCCAGCAGAATGTGTAGATGCAGTGATGAGATGTTCTGCTCTATGAGAAGTGTAGCTGATGCATTTTCACCCTTGTCCCTACACAGTTACCATTCAGAGCTGTCAGCCAGGATATGTTGGTAGTCACCTTCTATGTTCTAGCTTTGGTGTGGGTCCTAAGTACGCCACAAAAATGATTAGATGGGCGGAATTTCTCTGCTATGAAGAAAAGCAGAGAGAGAGAGTTGGAATTCTTCTTCTCTGGAAATATTCAAGACTTGCCTGGATGTGTTTCTGTGTGACCTGGTATAGGTGATCCTGCTCTGGTAGGGGGTTTGGACTAGATGATTTTTCAAGGTCACTTCCAACCCTGATATTCTGTGATTCTGTGAATCTGTAAGTCTGTGATTCTTCAGCCTGGAGAAGAGAAGGCTCTCGGGAGACCTTATTGTGGCCTTTTGGTACTTAAAGGAGGCACCTAAAGAAAGATGAAGACAATCTTTTAGTTTAAAAGAAGGGAGATTTGGGCTAGTTATGAGGAAGATATGTTTTACACTGAATTTGGTGAAATACTGTCACAGATTGATGGTAGATGCTGGAAGCATTCCGGGTCTGGTTGGACAGGAATCTGAGCAACAGTTGTAGATGTCCCTTTTCACTGCTGGAAGATTGGACTTGATGATCTTTAGAGATTCCTTCTAACCCCAAACACTCTATGATTCTGTCTTACATAAAGTGTAAAAACTATTTGCTAGCCTTTGGTGTGCTGGGAATTTTACTACCTGAGGAGCAGTGAAAGGGAGAAGTACTTGGGAATCCTGGTGGATGGAAAGATGGCCATGAGCCAGCAGTGTGNACTGGGTGGAGAAGAGTTGGAGTTAGTGAAGTTCCACCCTGCAAGTGTTCTCACTGAGTGTTTGAATGAACTCTCCAAAGTGGCTCCAAGAAAAAAATGTGATAAATCCCAGTTAACCCTCACAGGGACACCTCAGATTCTCAAATCAGTTTGTCACTCTCTCCTAAAGTTTTCTAGTAGCAATATTTTTCCACTACTGGTAAAAAAAAAAAGACAGAAAATGAACACTTTCAGAAAGCCAAGGGAGGAAAAAAAATGTATAAAATCAGCATGAAAAAAAAGCGCAGCATTTTCTGTCGGAGTGGAAAATTGTTCAAATACACAATTTAGTGGAAAGAGAAGAGCTGTTAATTGTTTTAGCATGCAAAATTGGTTCAAAGGTATGAAGTCTGTAAAGCTTTATATGATAAAAAGGAAAGCTGGTTTACTTCTGATGTTTTTATAGCTAATAAATCTTCTCTTTTCCTCCTTTGCTAGGTTCTACCACCTAAAAAAGCTGTGAAGCCAGGCATGGTCCTCCTCTTTGAACTCTTCCTTCTTCGTGGGACCTGCACTTGGATCGATCGAGAAGTGGGCTGGGGAGCTTTTCCTTTGTGTGACAATAATTTGAATGCTTTGGAGGGAAAATTTAAATGTCCCTTCCTCAGAGGCCACTACGACTCCAAAGTTGACCGATTCCAAAAAATTGAGAATTTTATTTCTCAAGACTTGGATCATTGGTTATGCAACCTCTACTTTCAGGTTTGTATTTGGGGGGAAAAAAAAAAAATTAGGCCTGTTGCTTTGCTAATTGTTCCTCAGAACATATTCTACTTTCCTTCTGTCTCCCTTAAAATGCTGTGGTAGGGTTATAATCACCCCCAAGTAAAATCACCAGACTAGCTCAGAAGGCTTGGAAATGAGTGTAGCTATGCATTTATAGCAAGCTAAAATCTAAAAACATATAATAGAATGCATAGGTACAAAGTGTATTTGCATATATTGACAGTTTAGAAATAACACAGAAATCCCCCCCTGGATAAAAACCCAGAAGGGGCCAACAGCCACCTTCTTGTCCCCCCAGAAAGAAAAAAACAGGCCCTAACTGTTATCTTCTCAGCCAAGAATAGTGTAGCCATGCAAGGTCAGTCAGCACAGGGGACACAAGAAGAGGAGGAGGCAGGAAGTGGCAGAGTGCAAGGAACAGTTTGTGCAACAGATAATATACTAGTCCAGCAAATAAATGAAATTATATAGATTATATACTAGTCCACCAAACAAATGAAATGATATAGATTATAT
>WBNM01019236.1:17542-53867 GCA_013399055.1 Ramphastos sulfuratus | reverse complement strand
AACATCGTGTGAGCCTGTGATTTCAGGAGTAAAAGTTGCCCAATTCAATCATTTTCACCTTGCCTTGAAGTTATTCTCTGCCCTCACTACTTGCAAACCTCCATACAATTCACTGTAAATCTCCACTGTATAACCTTGCTAGGAATTTGTCTGGGTTTATCTATTAGTTTTAACTATTTTAAGCATTGTAGGGAACTGCCAGAAAGAGACAACTTTCCCTCTAACAGTCTGTAAGTAACACTGTCAGAGTGAAGAAGATACAGCCTGTAAAGCAGTCCTCTTCCTTGCAATGCCCTCAGATTTCTGCCTTGACCTTCTCATCCTCAAGTTAGCCTCGGAAAATCTGCACAAATTTTTCATAAAGCAGATTTAGCAAGAAGCTTTGTTGCAAGTAATTAAACTTGCCCCTGAGTAGATGTCAAATTACGTTTTGTAGCAAAGGTACAACCAATTAAAGGGCAACTCTATCGAATCCAGCAAGAGCTCACTTACAAGAAGCTCTGGGAATTTCCATTTATCTACCATGTAGAAGGTTTTTCTGAGAGCCTCTCTCTGTGGTGTGGACTGGGTTACATTTGTTTCTTCTTTTTCATATCCTTGAAGCTGGGGTTTTTTTTTGTTGTTGTTTGGTGGGTTTTGTTTTTGTTTTGTTTGTTTTTTTTTTAATTTTGGTTTTTGTTTGGTTTGGTTTTGTGGTTTTTTTTCTTTACTTTTTCTAAGATCAGAGGCTCACAGAATGTTAGAGGTTGGAAGGGACTTCTGCAGATCTCCCAGTCCAATACTGCTGCCAGAGCAGGACCAGAGAATCTAGCACAGGTGGCACAGGAACACATCCAGACAGGGCTGGAAAGGCTCCAGAGAAGGAGACTCCACAACCTCTCTGGGCAGCCTGTGCCAGTGCTCTGGGACCCTTACAGTCAAGAAGTTCTTCCTTGTGTTGAGCTGGAACTTCTGTGCTATAGTTTTCCATCCCTTGCCCCTTGTCCTATCCCAGGGCACAAGTGAGCAGAGGCTGTCCCTGTCCATTCCTTCCTGACCCCCAGCCCTCAGCTATTTATAGACATTGCTCAGGTCCTCTCTCAGCCTTTTCCTCTCCAGACTAAGCAGCCCCAGGTCCCTCAGCCTCTCCTCATCAGGCAGTGCTCCAGTGCTCTCAGCATCCTTGTAGGCCTCCCTTGGACTCTCTCCAGCAGATCTCTGTCCCTCCTGAACCGTCTGTAAATATATCTGTGATCTTTCCTCAGTAAGGCAATTTTGGATAAACTACAGGATAAACACAGCTTCAGATTTGTTCACTGGAAAATCTCTTAACATGCTGCTTAACATGTTCTTCTTCTTAACATCTTCTCTTAACATGCTGCTTAAGGTTCATGTCCCTTATGTCTCATTACAAAGCAGACAGTAACAGGCTACTCTGAGCTTGTTGAGCATCGTTATTTGTTTAAATAAAACTCTTTACCTAAAGAAAATGCTGTGTATAGCAGAACCTATCAGTATGTTTAGCAGGGATCTGATGATAAAGAGTTGTGGAGAGACTCTTTTCATGGTTCAGATCAGGCCTAACAGTGCTTGTTTTGGAGCAGAGTGCCCCATGGGCAGTGGGCTTTTAACTGCTTTTAAAGCATGCAGCTCCATTTCCTCCTCATGAAATACAGAGATTGGATAGAGATAGAACCAGAATAGTAGACAGTCCTACTGCTCCCTACTTTCTGTAAGATGCCAATTGCTTTAAGCATCTGGAAAGTTGTTTATCTTCAGAGTTCATCAGAATATGCTGCAGTGCCAATTCAAACAAGTCTGCACTAAGAGACTGCAAGTAGCTACACCTCCTTTCAGACCTGGATCTGAAAAAGGAAATTAAATGAAACCTTCTGCTGCAATTATGGAACTAAATATATCCAGATTTTATCCATAGCCCCTGACACCTGCTCCATTCCTGTCCTCAACCCTTTCAACAACTTCTGTTTGCTTAGAAACACTCTTTTGGCACTATTTAAGCAGCAGTCATTGAAGCTACCAGGAGCAGGAGGCAAAGAGATGCCTCAGTGCTGAATGAAACTGCTTCTATCCTCTTCTTGCCCTGATGTGCTATTCCTGGCCTTACACAGACACTTGGTGTTTCTTATGATCTCTTTTGATCTTCTAAGCAGCAGCAGCAGCAAGCAGAAAAGACTGAAATACAGGTGTTAAGTCCTACACGTAGGACAGAACAGTTATCAGCATTGGTGCTGCTTTTGGCACTACCACCAAACCCTAACACAGCCTTTGCAGAATTCCTGTGTGCAGTCCTGTGTACTGTGCCTGACCATCTCTCTATCATATATCCTGTCTCTAAGGTGCAGAGACATGGACTGGATGGATGGACCACTCAGTGGCTAAGGAACAGATGGTCACACTCAAAGACTTGTGTCAATGGCTCCAGGTGGAGCCCAGTGACAAGTGGCATTCCTCAGGGCTTTGTTCTGGGTCCAGTGCTGTTCAACATCTTGTCAGTGACATGGACAAGTGGCATTGTGTGCACCCTCAGCAGATTTGCTGATGACACCAGGCTGTGTGGTGCAGTGGACTCACTTGAGGGAAGCAATATATCCAGAAGGATCTCAGCAGGCTTGAGAAGTGAGCCAGTGCCAGCTGCATGAGGTTAAACAAATCAAAATGCAAGGCCCTGCATCTTGGTTGGGCCAGTTCCAGCCACAGATGAATGCTGGTAGCAGAGTGGAGTGGGTTGAGAGTAGCCCTGACTCAGATGTGTTGATTGATGAGCAGCTTACCATGAGGCAGCAGTGCCCTCATGCAGGCCAGAAGGCAAATTGTGTCCTGGGCTGCATCGAGAGGAATGTGGGCAGCAGGTCAAAAGAGGTGATTCTTGCCCTTTACTCTGCTCTTGTGAGACCCCACTTGGAATCCTGCATCCTGTTCTGATATTCTCATTGTAAGAAGGACATAGAACTGTTGGAACAAGGCCGTTGGAGGTTCACAAGGATGATCCAGGGACTGAGCACCTCTGCTATGAGCCTGGGCTAAGGGAGCTGAGCTTGTTCAGCCTGGAGAAGAGACTTCAATGGGACCTTATAGCTCCTTTCCAATACCTGAAAAGAGCATACAAGAAAGCTGGAGAGGGACATTTCATAAGGGTGCCTAGCAACAGGGCTAGGGGGAATGGTTTCAAGCTGAGGGAGAGTCTGAAGATCTCGTCTGTAGACTAGATCTCAGGAAGAAGTTCTTCAAGACAAGAGTGATGAGACTGAAATAGGTTGCCCAGAGTGTTGTGGATGCTGGTTTAGGTAGCCACATGGACAGGGTGGTGACTGTTAGTCTCAGGAGTTTGCTCTCCACATGGTTCAGAGCAATATGAGTTTCTCCATTTTCAGAAGCTGTTCTATAACCAGGCAAAAAAGAGAAAAATGTGGAGTTTGGAGCTGTCACTGCAGATGTGTTGACACAGTTTATGAGTAAGAGTGGTGCTAGCACGGAGAGAACCATCCCACTGGATCACCTCTTTAGTGTCCTGTATTACTAAATGCTTTTTAAGGGTTTGCCAGGTGTGACCCACCCAAAAACTGTCACTCCACCACCCATAGGACATCAGAGTGTCTAAGCTGTTGTCCAAGTGTCTGCCTCCCTGTCATAATACTACAATACTTCATCTGAATCTCTTTGCCTGCTGTTCCTTTGTGGTGTTGTCACTTCATGGGAGGGTTTTTTTGATTCATATGCAAATGGTCCAGTTCTCATTGTAATGGTGATTCGTCATGGTAGGTCTTGCAAATGCCTGTGATAGAAAAGCACTAAAAGCTTCATCAGCATTTTCTGCAGGCTTTTAGTAAATGCAGTAGACAAAAGTCAGATGACTGAAGCAAATACTGTGCAAGAAGCAGCTCTTTCCTTCTGTGGCAACTGGTACAGATGCCCTGGAGTGAATGAACAGTTTATGAAACTGCAGAACCTTTCCAGGTTGGAGCCTTGTGTGCTAAAGGCATAACAGCCATAATTACAGCTTGTTTGAAAACTGTGATGGGCCAGACATCCCTCACAGGAGAGCAGTGCCCTCTTGATAGCTTGTAGCTACCTGAACTATCCAAATTTGTGGCAGACACATAAATGTTGGAGCTTAATGCCAGTTGGAAGGAAAACAGATTCAATCCCTATAATGAAACTGGGCCTGATGGAGTTATCCCAGTCCCTTGGTGAGCTTAAAACAAAAGCTGGTGATGATCCCAATGTTGCTTTTGTATTACCTCACTCACTTTCAACAAATAGGAAGAAATCTCTTGAAATCTATGTAGGAAGCAATCTCCATATAGGAAGAAATCTCTTCAAGTCAAATCATATAGGGCAGTGCATTTATACCATTTCTGCATGGAATTTTTGTTCTCTCTGACATATGTAAACATATTCTTTTAATGAATATGTATAGGTTTTATGTTTTGAAGCATCATTAATTCAACACTGTTTGCAGCCCATTGTTCTTCCTCATTATACAGCTGATAAATATTCCCACGTTAGGACCCTAACTACTGTGAAGTATGAAGCTGCTTTTTAGAATTCAATTTCTGTTATCCTTTACCAAAGGGATTCCTCTGTTTTTCTAGGAAGGAGCTGTGAAGGAATTGCATCATCTCCACTTAAAGCATCTCTTGGTTCTGTTACTATTTGTAAGGCAGAGGACAGACTTGACTATTCTGGCAGCTAAAGCACTTTTAGCTGTGGTTCACCAAAGAGGAGAAAGGAATGAAACAAGACTGGTTTATGCAGGACTCCAGGGAGATGTGATCCAGTATTCAGAGCACTGCACACTAGAATCTTTTGGTGTTAATGGGACTTGGTAGCTGAATCTATATAAGTTGTAGTTCACAGGCTCACAGGATGTTAGGGTTGGAAGGGTCCAACCCCCCTGCCAGAGCAGGACCAGAGAATCTAGCACAGGTGGCACAGGAACACATCCAGACAGGGCTGGAAAGGCTCCACAACCTCTCTGGGCAGCCTGTGCCAGTGCTCTGGGACAGTCAAGAAGTTCTTCCTCATGTTGAGCTGGAACTTCCTGTGCTGTAGTTTCCATTCATTGCCCTTGTCTTATGCCAGGGCACAAGTGAGCAGAGGCTGTCCCTCTTCCTGACCCCCAGCCCTCAGCTATTTATAGACATTTCTCAGATCCCCTCTCAACCTTCTCCTCTCCAGACTGAACAGCCCCAGGGCTCTCAGCCTCTCCTCATCGGGCAGTGCTGCAGTCCCTTCAGCATCCTTGTAGCCCTGTGTTGGACTCTCTCCAGTAGATCCCTGTCCCTCTTGTATTGGGGAGCTCAGAACTGGATGCAATATTCCAGGTGGGGCCTCACCAGGGCAGAGTAGAGTAGATTCTACCACCCTGACATCTGCTGGAGGGACAACACAGCAAGGCACCAGCAATCCAGGATGTTCTTGGAGTGCACAGATGACAACTTCCTCCTCCAAATGGTAGAGGAACCAACAAGAAAAGATGCAATGCTGGACCTTGTTCTCAGCAATAGTGGAGGGGTGGTGACCAATGTGAGGCTCAGAGATAACCTTGGCTGCAGTGACCATGGAACAATAGCATTTAAGATCCTCAGAGCAACTAGGGGGATGCATTCCAAGCTTACAGCCCTGGACTTTAGGCATGCAGACTTTGATCACTTCAGGGGTCTGATGACCAAAGTACTGTGGGACAAAGCCCTAGAGGGCAAAGGAGTCCAGGACAGCTGGTCAGTGTTCAAGGATCACCTTCTCGTGTCCAGAAGCAAAGGATGCTGACAAAGAGGAAGGCAGGAAAGAGTGCTAGGAGACCTGCCTGGGTGACCAAGGAGCTCCTGGACACACTGGCACACAAAAAGAAAGTCTCCAAGGAGTGGAAGAAAGAACAGCTGCAGTGGGGATGTGTAAGGAAGCTGCCCAAGCAGGAAGAGCCCTGCTTAGAAAGGCTAAAGCTCAGTTAGAATTAAATCCAGCCAGGGAGATCAAGAGGAGCAGCAAACATTGCTATAGGTACATTAAGGGCAAAAAGGAGAGCAGGGAAGATGTGGTCCCCTCAGGAAAGGCACAGGCAAACTGGTGACAAGTGGCATAGAGAAGGGTGAGGTTCTCAACCACTTCTGTAACTCAGTCGTCGCTGGCAAGGGCTGCAGCCACACTCCCAGAGCCACAGAAGATAATGGCAGGGGCTGGAAGAAATAACTGCCCATGGTGAGTGAAGATCAGGTCCATGACCATCTGGTGAACCTGAAAGTGTTTAAGTCCATGGAACCCTATGGGATACACCCACAGGTGCTGAGGGAGCTGGCAGATGAGGTCACTAAACCACTCTATCATATTCCAAAAATCATGGCAGGCTGGGGCAGTCCCCACTGACTGGAAAAGGGGAAGTATAACCCCCATTGTCAGGGAGAGAAAGAAGGAAGAGCCAGGGAACTCTAGGCCAGTCTCACCTCTGTGCCTGNGAGGCTGGGCAGGGACTGGCTTGAGAGCAGCCCTGGGGAGAGGGACTTGGTGGTGCTGGTGGATGAGAAGCTCAACACTGAGCCAGCAGTGTGCACTTGCAGTCCAGAGAGCAACCAGAGCCTGGGCTGCAGCAAGAGAAGTGTGGGCAACAGGGCCAGGGAGGGGATTCTGCCCCTCTGCTCCATTCTGCTGAGACCCCACCTGGAGCGCTGTGCCCAGGTCTGGAGCCCCTGGTACAGGAAAGATCTGGAGGTGCTGGAAGGTGTCCAGAGAAGGGCCACAAGAATGATCAGAGGGCTGGAGCTGCTCTGCTGTGAGGACAGGCTGAGAGAGTTGGGGCTGTTCAGTCTGGAGAAGAGAAGGCTCTGAGGAGACCTTACTGTGACCTTGCAGTATCTGAAGGAGGCTACAAGAAAGCTGGGGAGGGACTTTTTAGGATGTCAGGTAGTGACAGGACTGAGGGGATGGAGCAAAACCAGAAGTGGATAAATTCAGATTGGATGTTAGGAGGAAGTTCTTCACCATGAGGGTGGTGAGAGACTGGAACAGGTTGCTCTGGGAGGTGGTGGAAGCCTCATCCCTGGGTGTTTTTAAGGCCATGTTGGATGTGGCTCTGGGCAACCTCACCCAGTGTGAGATGTCCCTGCCCATGGCAGGGGTGTTGGAACTGTATGATCCTTGAGATCCCTTCCAACCCTGACACTTCTGTGATTCTATGACTTGTTCAAGTACTTGGTCACTCAGACTACCAGATCACCAGTTTATCCTCAACCATGCACCAACAAGAAATCTTTTGCTATGGCCTCTGTAAGCATTTGTATGAGATGCTAGCACCTGCCATTGTCACTGATGTCAGTGCAGCTGAAGCCTTCTCTAGGAAAAATATTGTTCAAAACGCTGTACAAGTTTTTTATGGCCTTTCTTCTGTGCTACAGAATAGTTTAGGAAGTGCTGCCTAGATAGATGTCCTCTGTTTAAACAGTTTGTAGTATTAATAAGATGCAGTGGTAAAGCTTCCATTAAAAAGAAGAATTTATGTGGTTGAGGAATGTTCTTAAAGCTTTGCCTTGATTCAAGGCTTGTGCTGAAAACCAAGCTGCAATTTAAACTGTTGCCATCTTCCCCAGTTGTATTTCCCAAATCAGACATCTTCATTCAGTGCCTGAAGGTGATGTGCCTTTTTACACCATTCCTTGCTGTCTTTTGTTGAAAGTATTTATCAGGACACTCAGGAAATGTAACAGGACAACCTCCTAAGGAGTGGTTGCAAGGCTCATGACACTTGGCACCAGAATCATTCAGGTAGTGGCTTTTCAGCTTTGCACTCATCAGTGCCCTCCATAAGAAATTTCAGTCCTCTGACTCTGTCAGTATTTCAGAACTGGAGTTGTTCATTATCACTGTGTTCTTGACATCAGCTGTAAGAACTCTCAGTGTCAGCAGAACTGCAAACTGAACAAGATAAACCCAAAACACTTCCTCCCTTTTGGTCCCGTTTGGAGTTAATCCTAAACCTCTTGTCACTAGATTATCCACACTCTTGCCATTTCAGGTTCCCCTTGTAATATTCAGTCTGGTTTAAGTCTGCTTACCTCTTGTAAACTGCTGCACAGCTCTCTTCAGGCTGCAGAACCTGCCCAAGTGGAGAGATAAATGGGCAGTTGCACCCTGCTGTGCTGCTGGTGCCGCGGCTGCTCTGCTGTCACCCTCTCATATGGCCCAGCTGACTTCAGTGAGCTGCCTGCGTAGTGCCTCTGGCGTTAGCCAGCATTTTGCAAGATCAGCCATCCCGAGTGGTGCAGCAAGTGCATTCTTTGCCTGCTAGATAAAATGTTTCAGGACCTATGATATTGATAGCTGAAGGCAGAGTTTGCTGAAGATGCTAAGCCTGTACCAGTGACTGTGACCTAAAGTGAAGCTGAGCCTGTGTGACCGCAACGCTCCTGACAGGTTTGTTCACCTGCTAGCACCACTCATGCAGCAACCCATTTGCTCCTCCTGCCACATCACCTGGCTTACCTCACGTCCTTCTGGTCTGCTGACAAGAAGGGAGGCAAGTCTGTTTTGTGGTTCTCTGGGTTGGTGGTATTTGCTCCTTGTGGTCTCTTGGAACCAGTTAGCATTTCCAAGCTGTGTTGAGAACAGTAGTGGCCCATGACAGACATCCCCTTTCAGCAGAGCTGGCAGCGCACCTGCACTCCTCCCATGGCAGTCTCTCTGCACAGAACTGAAAAATGCAGCTGCAATGCACCTATTGTGTCACAGGATATTTTTCTTGCTTTCATTCAGACTTCATCTTGGTTGAGTTCCAGAAAACAGTCAGGAAGTCATAGTGCCTCTCACTCTGCTTCTTGAGCAGCACCCCAGCTTCAGACATGATGCAGCACTGAAGTTCTGCCTGATGGAATTTTCTTTCTAAGGCACTATGGCAAAGATTATTCAGCAAAAAATAAGTAAGGGGCTGCCATCCCTGTCGTCCCATCCTGGTCCTGAAGTTTTCACTGAGAAAGTAGAGATGGGCCACAAAGGATTTGATTGCAGGAGGTATGCTTTATGTGCTATGTGAGGCACCTCCAGTTTCCATAGCAGGGTAATGACTATATAGATACTGTTACAGAGATATTCTTGGCCCTAGTCCCAAATCAGGAGCGAGGATTGTGGGTTTGCTATTAACAGAATGAGTGTTTCTTTAGGATCAAACCAGATTACTCAGAAGAAAGAGAAAATGACCAGAGCTCCAAGCCAGCCTGTCTTTCCCAGGATATAGATAGCTAGAGAAAAGCAGAGATCATGGATCATGTTCTGTCACTTCACTCTATTGATATTTTTCATTTTTCAGGCAGATATCCAAAACTGAATAGCTTTCCATGCAGCAAAGGCAACAGAAACAAAGTGCCAGTAGCAGTGGGTCCATTTATTGGTTGAACCCACACTTGCCACTATGACTGGGAATCTGATGTGCCTCTTTTCATCTTTTCCTCTCTTTCTCTCCAATAATTCATCAGAATATTTATATTTCTTCATAGCATAAATGTGTATAGAGTAGCTTATTCTACAGTGTCTAAAAATATTGCCTAACTTTGTAGTATCATATTCTTGAAAGACAAAGAATAATCTGGGGTGCTAGTTTTTCTAGGCATGGTTTAGGCAGGATCCATGTGCTCTCTAAATGGATTCTGTCGGGATTTTTATATGCTGCTAGTCTGCTTAATCACAGAATTATACAATGTTAGGGACTAGAAGAGACCTTGAAAGCTCATCCAGTCCAACCCCCCTACCAGAGCAGAATCACTTACAGCAGGTCACACAGGAACGCATCCAGGTGGGTTTTGAGTACCTCCAGAGAGGGAGACTCCACAACCCCCCTGGGCAGCCTATTCCAGTGTTCTGGCACCCTCACAGGGAAAAAGGTTTTCTTCGTGTTTCCATGGAACTTCTATGCCTCAACTTCCACCATTGCCCCTTGTCCTGTCATTGGGCATCACCCAGCAGAGCCTGGCTCCAGCCTCCTGGCACTCAGCCTTTACATATTGATGAATGAGTTCACAGGCGACACCAATTTAGGAGCAGATGTCAATCTGTTGGAGGGTAGGAGGGCCCTGCAGAGGGACATTGATAGGCTGGATGGGTGGGCAGAGACCAATGGGATGAGATTTAGCAAGGCTAAGTGCCAGGTTCTGGGCCCTTCAATTCAAGAGAGGTGCTGAGGTGCTGGGGAGGGGCCTGGAGCACAGCCCTGTGAGGAAAGGCTGAGGGAGCTGGAAGCGTGCAGCCTGCAGAAGAGGAGGCTCAGGGCAGACCTCATTGCTCTCTACAACTACCTGAAAGGAGGTTGTAGCCAGGTGGGGTTGGTATTTTCTGCCAGGCACCCAGTGACAGAACAAGAGGACACGGCCTCAAGCTGTACCAGGGCAGGTTTGGGCTGGATGTTAGGAAGAAGTTCTTTACAGTGAGAGTGATTGGCATTGGAATGGGCTGCCCAGGGAGGTAGTGGAGTTGCCATCCCTGGAGGTGTTTAGAAGGAGGCTGCATGAGACACTTAGTGCCATGATTTAGTTAATTATAAGGTGTAAGGTGATAGGTTGGACTCAATGATCTCGAAGGTCTTTTCCAACTTGATTAATTCTGTGATTCTGTGATCTTTAATAAAAGACTCAGTGTTATGGCAATGTTATTAGCATAATAATTGCTACTGAGGTGATTAGCAGAATGGTTTTAACACATTTGATTATTTTTAAAAATTATTCTCTGAAATGAGCAACATTAATGGGCTTTTTAAATGAACTGCAGTAGGTAAAATATGTGGATTCATTGAGAATTTTGAATTTTTACTACTTCAACTGCTTTTGCATCCACGTTTTTAGATGCAAGGAGACAGGAAACCTGTAGAATTCAGTATTTCTTCTTCACCATCACTCCTGCATGCTGGCATCTTTCACACCATCACAAGGACCTCAATTCATTCCTTCTTTGCCAAGTGATGACAAGCTGCTGCTATGGTGCAATATCATAGAATGGTAAGGTTGGAAGGAGACCTCAAGGATCATCTAGTTCCAATCCCCTGCCATAGGCATGGACACCTCCCACTAGCACAGGTCACTCAAGGCCTCATCCAACCTGGCCTTGAACACCTCCAGGGAGGGAGAATCCACAACCTCCCTGGGCAACCTGGGAGGACAGGATGACAGAATTGGGGCTTTTCAGCCTGGAGAAGAGAAGGCTTCAAGAAGACCTTATAGTAGCCTTCCAGTATCTGAAGGGGGCCTACAGGAAGGCTGGGGAGGGACTATTGACAAGGTCTTGTAATGACAGGACAAGGGGCAATGGGTTTAAACTGGCAGAGGGGAGATTTAGACTGGATGTTAGGAGGAAGTTGTTTGCAGTGAGGGTGGTGAGACACTGGCACAGGTTGCCCAGGGAGGTTGTGGCTGGTCCCTCCCTGGAGTTATCCAAGGCCAGGTTGGACGAGGCCTTGAGTGACCTGTTCTAGTGGGAGGTGTCCCTGCCTATGGCAGGGGCTTGGAACTAGATGATCCTTGAGGTCCCTTCCAACCTTACCATTCTATGATTCTATGATATGTTGTCATTTTATTGTTTAAGGTGAATCTTGTAGAGTAGGGTTATAGGTTGGACTTGGTGATCCTGAGGGTCTTCTCCAACCTGGATGTTTCTGTGATTCTGTCATTTCCTTCTAGGAAACACTGTGCTGTTCAGGTGACTTCAGTAAACTTGGCACCTTCCTTCTGAAATAGCTGCATGAATAGGCAGCATAACCCATTGCAATTTAATCCTTAGGTTATTTTTGTGCATGTAGGCTCAAAATTCATCCTGGAAATGTTTAGAATGCTGAAAATGTTCAGTCAAAGTAGTAATAAGTGGTGAGTATTAAAAGCTGAGAAGCCGAGTGCAAGATAATAACATATTATTATCTGCCTTCTTTATCCCATGAGCAATAATTTGGGACCAGCACAGTCATTTAGGGCCTTGGTTTCCTACTTCATCAATAGACATGACTAAAGTACTTGCTGCCCCTCTTTGGAGCTGCAGTTATGGTCTATTCAGTTCTTTGCAGATGTTTCCTCTAAGTTTTGCAGGACAGTGATGCATTCATATGGTGTTTTTTTCAGACAAGAAGCCCTTCTTGCTGCCATTAGTGAAAAAGATGCCAACATTGCTCTGCTAGAACTTTCATCCTCTAAGAAGAAGACCCAAGACGAAGTGGCTGCGCTGAAACGAGAGAAAGATCGTCTTGTGCAACAGCTCAAGCAGCAGGTGGGTAGAGGAAGGTTGGGGAAGAAACTGGTTAATAGTTTGGACTGAGATTATTGTCTTCATGTGATGTGTAATCCTGTTGTATGGTGGGGCAGAAAGCGTGCAAAGAGTGATCTGAAGCTGGCTACCAGTCATGAAGCCTGTAAAACGTGGTGGGGAAAAAGCCTCAGTGTTGAGGGAAGTTGCTTTGTGTCACTGAGTAATAAAGTCTGCCACAGAACGGGTAGGAGACTGTCAGTGAAGAGGAGGGCATTGGTTGTTGTCTTCTGCAGGCACAGCCAACCACAGCCTCAGGGAAATGTAGTGATTATTCTCTTGCTACCCTGTATTTGCCTTGTGGGCCAAGCAGCATACGTGGGAGGAAATTTTCCTTGCTGCAAAGCTCAGATATGTTTGTGTTACACCACACAGTCTCTGCTGTGATTTCTAAGCTGTGACAGGAGCACCACAGGGGAATGACAGCTACTAGAGCGGAATCTGGGAGGTCTTGTGCCTGTGAGGAGATTGGTCCTTTCCTATTTCTGGCCTCTCCCATTTCTAAGATCTTTTTGTGTGGGCATAACAACCAGGAAAATTGTGTGTGTCTCTCTCCAATATTTAATATTACCTTTCAGTATTGAATTCAATGTGAAAAATACATTGGCAAGAAAACACAGAAGGAGCAAAAGGCATCCCTGGCAATATGAGATTTAGGATCTGAAAAATCTGTGTAGATTTTTCACTTCAGCACTTCTGGTGGGGTTTCCTGAGTTACTCCCTGTAATAGCATATATGCTGCTGGCAATCCAGTATCAGCTTCTTCAGTGCCACTGTTTCTGTCTTCATAAAGCTTTATGTGCAACATTTCATCTGTCAACCAGATGATTTTTGTTGCTGTCAGACAGTAAGACCAAACCAGGTCTGCTTTCTGATGAGATTCTTCCTACTTCTTCCTTATTCACCTGGAGGTGCTGAAGATCATGTCTAAGGTAAAAACTGGGAATGCCTTGTGTGCTGGGCTGGATAATTAGCCAGTGGGTGATTGTAAGGCATGGGGGTTGTTCAGCAGTAGTGCCTGGCATAAATTGCCTTTCAATGTCAAAAATGCTATGGTGGTTTTCTACTTTGCTACGGACTTGTACTTGAGTGCAGGCAAGGTGGGCTGGTGTGACACAGTCTTTGCCCTACAGCACAGAAGCAATGGCAAGTAACACACAGACAGCAACTCCAGGTTGAGATGGAGCTGAGAGAAGAGTTTAGTATAAATGAGATAACATAATGCACAGCTCCCTTAGCCTATGTGCAGGAAAAACACAGCAGAAAGCCAAGGAGCTACAAACCCAAGCCAGGGAGCTACTCTCCCATCCCTCTCTGTCCTGCTGCCATCCCAGTGGCAGACAGACAACACTCAGAAACCTGGAACTCAAAAGCAGCAAGCAGAGCAGGAAGCCTCTCAGCTTACAATCTGGACTTCAAGCCACAAGATACCTTGCTCCAGCCAGCACTTCAGTTGTGAAGCTGACAGGAAGCAGGATCACTCTCTACAGCTCCCTGAAGGGAGGGTGGAGTGAGGAGGGGGCAGCCTCTGCTGCTTGGTGGCAAGGGACAGGAGCAGAGGAAATGGTTCCAAGCTGCAGCAGGGGAGGTTCAGGCTAGATGCTAGAAAATGTTTCTTCCCAGAGAGGGTTCTCAGAGCTTGGAATGTTCTGCCCAGGGCAGTGCTGGAGTCCCCATCCCTGGAGGTGTTTCTTCAGCCTGTGGAGCTGGTGCTTAGGGACATGGTTTAGCATTGACCCTTCAGCGCTGGGTAGAAAACTGGATGAGCTTGGAGGTCTCTTCCTAGTAGATGTGTTCTGTGGTTCCTTAGGAAACCCAAGCAGGTTATTGGCCCTGTATTTTTAAGATAACAAATATTGAAGGTTTAGTTTAAGAACAGTAATTTTGATTGTTAAACCAGGTCCAAAGCAAATAAGAGGTAGAGTTTTTCAAGTCTTTCACTTGTCAGACAGATGACCTGCTACTAGAACAGGATTCAGAAGTGGTCACAACATGTAACTGTCTGTAGGTGTAGTATTAAGAGTGATTACCTGTAATGACTTAGGTTTCAATCAGGTGATATTCTTAACATTGTTGTAGTTCCTATCACTGTTTATCAGTCTTAGGCTGCTCCTAAGTAGGCAGAGCCATTTCCCTTAAGGACGCCCCTTCTAAATGCTTTTCTGCATCAGGAGGAGTGTGGCCAACAGGGCAAGAGAGGGGATTCTCCCCCTTGACTCTGCTCTTGAGAAACCCCACCTTGAATACTGCATCTGGTTCTGGTGTCCTCACCATGAAAGTGACATAGATCTGTTGGAATGAGTCCAGAGGAGGGCCACAAAGATGATCCAGAGGCTGGAACACTTCTGCTATGAGGATAGGCTGAGGGAGCTGGAGGTGTTCAGCCTGAAGGGGACCTTCGAGCTGCTTTCCAATACCTGAACAGAACCTACAGGAGGGCTTCAGAGGGACTTTTTACAAGAGTGTCCACTCACAGGACAAGGGGAAATGGATCTAAATTGGAGGAGAATAGGTTTAGGTTGGATCTTAGAAATAAATTCTTCACTAAGAGGGTGGCAAGACACTGGAATGGATTGTCCAGAGAGGGTGTGGATGCCTCCCCCTGGAGATGTTGAAGGCCAGGTTGGATATGGCCTTGAGTAAGCTGGGCTAGTTGAGAGGTGTCTCTGCCCATGGCAGGGAGGTTGGATTAGATGATCTGTGAGGTCTCTTCCAGCCTAGGCCATTCTATGATTCTATGATGATCCTGTGTAGGATGTTTGATTTCCCAAATAAACTAAAATTGCAAAGGAGATTAGTTTGAAATTGTATTTGCTGTGCAGTGAAACCAATTCTGAGCTTATGGTGGAGCAACAGCCCTTGTTCAAAAAATTTGTTGAGATATCCAAATGCCTTTGAAGGTTCTGGTTCCAAAACTGCCATCAGCTGTAAACTTGTCATTGTTTAAGACATATGAAGAAAGCAGAAAGTAAACTCCTCATCATGTCTGTGCTATGAGTAGTATAAATGCAGGTATAAATATGAAATGACAAATAGTGGGGCTGCAAGACATTCTGCAGTGCGTCCCAAATACCCAAGGCAGAATATATGTTTATGTATAAACATGCTAAACTGTATTGAAACCATACCTGAGAAATATTTATTTGACTTAATAGAGATTTGACACATCTGCCCTGAAATCCATCCTACATCTGAAGGATGTATCATCTTTTACCCCTTTTTGTGTGCAGGCAGACTTCAACATGCTGAAAGGAAAGCTCAAAGTTACTTATCATGGGACAGTAACTATTCACCACCTCTATAAATTGAAGGGTGTCTGAAATTGCCTTCATTTTTTTCACTCCTACAAGTTTTGCTTTGTGCTTTTTATACCTCATTTCAAATCAGAACAGCTTTGCCAGCTCCAGAATTAGAAGATGGGTCAGAAGAGGAGGCTAGGAGATTTTTACAGGATCCTCTTTACTGAGATAGTAAAAAGGAATCTCATTTTTCTGTCCTTGACCCTTGTGGTCCTCTTCAGTTATTGCAGGTCACCAGCCTCATGTTTTCCAACAAAACAACTGTGCTGCTTCATCAATTTAAGCTTTCTCTACATGGACTCTTTCTACATATTGAGAACAAAGATCCATTTATGTCAGCCAGCTCCACAGGACTGTATAACATTTCAGGAACTTGCTAAAAGTTTAGCTGTAATTCCTAAATTTAGAATAGAAATTGTGAATGAAAACTATTTCAGATTTGCAGATGTATTGAACACAGCTGTTGAAGAAAGGCAAATGATGCCATTTAATGAAGATCTTCTGGAAGGCTTTGAAAAGCAGTTCTGGAGCCTAAAAAGTCTACTCAGCCTTTCAGATTCAGAGCTGGGATCCTGACCTCAGTAATTCCTTCCTTCTGCCTTTAACATTGTTTTAGAGCTGTTGAGCTCCTTGATTAGCATTTGATATTTAAGTCCATCTTGTTTCTAGGACATGCTTAGGCTTTGTGGTGAGGGAGCAGCTCTCAGTTGGCTGGCAGGCACAGCTGGCTCAAAAATTCCATGTACATAGGATGCAAAGAGAAATGCTGAGCAATATCAGAAGTGGATGGTTTGTGTGGAGGGTAACGCGTGCTGTGGTAGGTACCAGAGACCCATCTGCTGAATCTCATTCAAACTGGAAAGAGCCTCTGATAGAGACAGAGTTTTGTGACCAAGCTGTGGATGGATCCAAGCATGTGTGACAGGATTCAGATTATGGCTTTGCACTGCTCTGCTGGTTACTGAGTTGCTACAGCAGCTACCTCTGTTAGCAGAGTGGCTTACTGTTAGTTGACCTTTCTCAGAGTGCAGCAAGATACAACTCTCTCCCAAAACAAAAGCTCATTCTACTGAGGAGCCTCAATTTGCTTCTTAAAAAAAATACAACTATTCCAATGCCTTCAGCCCTGAAATTTCAGGGTTTATTTTAAAATATTGGCAAAGAGACATAGGTTCAAGTAAAACTTCTGGAGGACTCTGCAGTTATTCCTTGCTTTGACTCTCCTTTCTTTGTTCCCAACACTGTCACATTCCTGGTCACTGACATGGGGAAGGGCACTACTGGGAAGGAGACCTGCCAAAGACATTTTGAGTCTTTAATTTCTTTAAGTCCATGTATTAAACTTTGGATGAAGAGAGGCATTTCAGAAAGAGGATATGGCATCAATGTTGTTTTAATTTAGAGTTTCTAGGCTCTAAATTGCAGGAATGTGCCTCAATATAGAGACCATTTCCTAATGAGGCACTTGGCATTGACCAGGCTTGCCAGTAAACGGAGCTGCCTGTTTCATATTGGTTGTCAGTTTGCATGAGGGATTTCCTCTGTCATCAGAAAGGCAGGGCGAGGGTCACCAGCTAATGTGGTCCCAATTTACTTCCTCCCAGAGCACTTTGTCTCCGTTAGCAGTTCATGGAGAAGCAGTGGTTAGGAGGTTGCTTCAGCCAGGTCTGATGCAAGAAAATAGAGCTCAAGGTTGTCTAACAAAGTCCAGCTGCAGCGCGGCGAGCGCCAGCAGCGTGCTCACGGTGTGTACCCTGCAGAAGCCTCCACAGCATCTGTCAGGCTGGAACTGACACAGACCCAAGCAGCTTTGGCCTGCTTTGTAGCAACACCTCCACTGTTCCTCTGTTAGAAAGTAGCCTCTTCACCATTTTTCCCTTTCCTTGTCAGGCTGTTTTATCCATTAGGATCTATTTTTCATCCTAGGACAAAGTTCGTGCTCTGCAGCTTTGAATCTGGACATGAGCAGGAAGTGTGAGCTTGCAGCACAGAAGGCCAATGGCAGTTTGGGCTGCATCAAAAGCAGCACTGACAGTAGATCCAGAGAGGGGATTCTGCTACTTTGCTCTGGTGAGACCTCACCTGCAGTACTGCATCCAGCTCTGGAGCCCTCAACAGAGGAAGGACATGGACCTGATGGAGCAGGTCCAGAGGAGGCCACCAAAATGACTGGGGGGTTGGAGCAGCTCTGCTCTGCTACAAGGACAGGCTGAGGGAGCTGTGGGGGTGTTCAGCCTGGAGAAGAGAAGGTTCCAAGCAGACCAAATAGCAGCCTGACAGTACCTGAAGGGTACTGGGGAGAGAGTGTTCGCAAAAGCCTACAGGGACAGGACAAGGGCAATGGCTTCAGACTACAGCAGAGCAGATTGAGATTGGATTTGAGGATAAGTTCTGCACCATGAGGGCGCTGAAACACTGGAACAGGTTGCCTGGGGACATGGTTGAGGCCCCTTCCTTGGAGATACTAAAAGTGAAGCTGGGCAGGGCTCTGGGCAAACGGATGTAGTTGAGGATGGCCCTGCTGACTGCAAAGGGCATTGGACTGGATGAGCTTTGGAGCTTACTTCCATCTCAGACCATTCTGTGATTCTGTGTAAAGAGGAGGTATTATCTGAGTGGGCTGAGGTTTTCCTGTCTGTAGGCTTTGAGTCTTAAACACTTGGGGTTTTAGGCTAGGAGCTGCTTGGAGACAATACTGTTGTTTTCTTTGTTGTACAGGACCCAACTTGACCAACATCTGTAGGCACTACTATACTATGAATGTTTAAGCAATAGTGGTGATATTTTTAGGAGGTTCTGAACAACCATCTGTTTTCTGAGAGCTGGGAGCATTATTCCATTGCCTAGTTTGTAAATCACTGTATTCACTTGTATGCCCAGTGAGGTGCTTGGGGCCCAGCTCTGCAGATATTNCAGGCTGAGGGAGCTGTGGGGGTGAAGCTGTGGGGGTGAACCTGGAGAAGACAAGGTTCCAAGCAGACCAAATAGCAGCCTGACAGTACCTGAAGGGTACTGGGGAGAGAGTGTTCGCAAAAGCCTACAGGGACAGGACAAGGGCAATGGCTTCAGACTACAGCAGAGCAGATTGAGATTGGATTTGAGGATAAGTTCTGCACCATGAGGGCGCTGAAACACTGGAACAGGTTGCCTGGGGACATGGTTGAGGCCCCTTCCTTGGAGATACTAAAAGTGAAGCTGGGCAGGGCTCTGGGCAAACGGATGTAGTTGAGGATGGCCCTGCTGACTGCAAAGGGCATTGGACTGGATGAGCTTTGGAGCTTACTTCCATCTCAGACCATTCTGTGATTCTGTGTAAAGAGGAGGTATTATCTGAGTGGGCTGAGGTTTTCCTGTCTGTAGGCTTTGAGTCTTAAACACTTGGGGTTTTAGGCTAGGAGCTGCTTGGAGACAATACTGTTGTTTTCTTTGTTGTACAGGACCCAACTTGACCAACATCTGTAGGCACTACTATACTATGAATGTTTAAGCAATAGTGGTGATATTTTTAGGAGGTTCTGAACAACCATCTGTTTTCTGAGAGCTGGGAGCATTATTCCATTGCCTAGTTTGTAAATCACTGTATTCACTTGTATGCCCAGTGAGGTGCTTGGGGCCCAGCTCTGCAGATATTCAAGGTCAGGCTCGACAGGGCTCTGAGCAACTTGATCTAGATGAGGATGCTGGCAGCAGAGGGGTTTGGACTAGAGGTCCCTTCCAGCCCAGAGCATTCTGTGATTTTATGTTATTATGTATTATATAATGTTTTAAATTATTTCTGATTCTCTTCATATACTGTATCAAAAGTTACCAGGATCTAGCTTGATTCAGTATTACAGGTTATGAGAGCTCAGGATTTTCATTTTAAGTGGTATGATTCCAGCTTACATTAATACTGAGGATCTTTTAATTATGCTATTTTAGGTATTAAGTAGTTTTCAGGTCCTTTAAGAACATGTATTGTTTTGATCTTATACTTAAGCATGCTCACAGGACCACCAGCTGAAGCTTTCTTCACATATTTCATAAACATATATTCTCTTCTGTCACACAGCTTGTTAATGAAGGGCCACAAAATGAGGGCTGGAGCTGCTCTCTTATGAGGACAGGCTGAAAGAGTTGGAGCTGTTCAGTCTGAAGAAGAGAAGGCTCCCAGGAGACATTATTGTGGCCTTCCAGTATCTCAAGGAGGCTACAAGAAAGCTGGGGAGGGACTTTTTGGGGTGTCAGGTAGTGAGAGGACTGGGGGGAATGGATCCAAGCTAGAGGAGGAAAGATTCAGATGGGACGTTAGGAAGAAGTTCCTCACCATGAGAGTGGTGAGAGACTGGCACAGGTTGCCCAGGGAGGTGGTGGAAACCTCATCCCTGGGTTTTTTTTTTAAGGCCAAGCTGGATGTGGTTCTGGGCAACCTGATCTAGAGTAAGGTGTCCCTGGCCATGGCAAGGTGGTTGAATTAGATCCTTGAGGTCTCTTCCAGCCTTGACAATTCTGTGGTTCTGTGAAGAACCCTGAGCGGGACTGGCCATCTGTCTTTATTATTGCCACATGGTGCATATATAATGTCTCTTTGAGCTTGTTACTGCTTTAGCTGTTGCAGAGAAAAAGAATTTTATTTCTCTGCACTTTTTGGGTTTACACAGAGGTACCTCACAGAATCACAGAATGTTAGGGGATGGAAGAGACCTCGAAAGCTCATCCAGTCCAACCCCCCTGCCAGAGCAGGATCACCTACAGCAGATCACACAGGAACATGTCCAGGTGGGTTTTGAATATCTGCAGAGAAGAAGACTCCACAACCCTCCATGGCAGCCTATTCCAGTGTTCTGTCACCCTCACAGTAAAAAAATTTTTCCTCATGTTTCCATGGAACTTCCTATGCCTCAACATCCACCAGTGCCCCTTGTCCTGTCTTTGGGCATCACCCAGCAGAGCCTGGCTCCATCCTCCTGGCACTCAGCCTTTTCATATTGATAAACATGAATTAAGTCACCTCTCAGTCTCTTCTCCAAGCTAGAG
Source organism: Ramphastos sulfuratus (assembly GCA_013399055.1). NCBI lineage: Eukaryota > Metazoa > Chordata > Aves > Piciformes > Ramphastidae > Ramphastos > Ramphastos sulfuratus. The sequence goes on along the minus strand of WBNM01019236.1, from coordinate 33,291 downwards.
CCCCAGCTCCCTCAGGCTGTCCTCATAAGGAGCAGAGACTACTCTTTTTATCCTCGAAACTAGGCAGTCTCAATTCTGCCAGGTTTCCTGTGTCTTATTTCCCAGCTATATGACCATTGCAGTTTTTCATTCTTAGATTTTATTTGATTTGTCTTTTTCTTTCTCCAAGAGTGATATTTGAAACTAGACAAAGCTCAAAATGAAGCCTTTTGTTAGCTGAAACTGTTAGTGAGCTTGGCATGTGAGTCTCTGCTAGAAACCTTAATGGAATCTTCCAAAACCTCATCAGTTCCCACAGGTTCCAGAAAATAACCATTAATAGCTTTCATTATAGTAGGTAAACTCCTTCCTAGTATAGTCAGAGCTAGAAAATTTGAAGGCATCTCAACTTTCTTCTTTTTTGACCTCAAATTATATTCTCTGAGTACTGAAATGAATGTTGTTAGTCACCTGAGTACAGTTTTTAGTGAAGAATGGCACAGAAAGGACATGAACACTTTGAGCTCCTTGGCTTCATGTTTTGATGGCTCTCACTTTTGACTGAGTCAAGGACCAACCTTTGTCTTCAGCTTCTTTTTTCATTCTAATGTTCTTCCTCCCTTAGTACTTCCATTCCATACTGTCCCTCACCTTTCCTATCCCTGCTGTACACACTCTTGCTTCTCATATCACTTAGTGGAACAAGCTCCTTTCTGTTTTGGTGAAAGGAGATGAGGAACCTCAGGGTATTGAACATATGGGTCATGTAGCCAACTTACTTGCCACTCAGAGGCATATTTTAATACCTGTTTGTAACAGGGTAGCACACCATAAATGCCTGTTTCCCCCAACACAGAAGTGAGGGAAACCACACGAAAACTCTGGAGCTGAGATAAGAAGAGTTGAGATAAAAAGTGGTGAGGTAAAAAGTTTTACTGAGCAGAATCAGTTAATAATAACAATGCAATGTGGTTACCTCAGCTAGTAATATAATGCACAATCACCTTAGCTTAGCCTATTTGCAGAAAAAAAGTGCAGGATAAAACAGGAAAGCAGTAGCATAAAGCAGAAAACCCAGGGAACAGCCAACCCTGCCCCATCTCACCACCACTGCCACAGAAAAGAGCCAAAAGCAGCAACTGGAACAGGAAGCCTCCCATGCTGCAATCTGAACTCACCCCCTCAATACTTTTCTCCAACCAACACTTTCATTTTGAAGCTGGCACAAGGCAGGATGATTTTGAATAACAGGAGGAAATTTCAATTCAACCCATGACACTGTTGTTCCCTTCTACATCTATATCCTCATCATGATCACAGAATCACAGCAAACATCTGGTTGGAAGAGACCTCCAAGGTCATCTTGTCCAACCTTCCACCCAGCACTAAAGGGCCAACACTAAACCACGTCCCTAAGCCCCAGCTCCACAGGCGGCTTGAACACCTTTGGGGATGGGGACTCCAGCACTGCCCTGGACAGACCATTCCAAGGTCTGAGAACCCTCTCTGGGAAGAAATACTTCCTAGCATCCAACCTGAACCTCCCCTGCTGCAGCTTGGAACCATTTCCTCAGCTCCTGTCCCTTGCCACCAAGCAGCAGAGGCTGCCCCCTCCTCACTCCACCCTCCCTTCAGGGAGCTGTAGAAAGCAATGAGGTCTGCCCTCAGCCTCCTCTTCTGCAGCCTGAACATCCCCAGCTCTTTCAGCCCTTCCTTGTAGCCCAGGTGCTCCAGGCCCTTCTCCAGCCTCCTTGCCCTTCACTGGACATGCACCAGAACTTCAATGTCCCTCTTGGAGTGAATACAGCACTCAAAGAAGTCTCCCATGCCACAATCCACACTCCAAGCCCCACAATACTTTGCCAGCAGTTTAATTTTGAAGCTGGCATGAGGCAGGATGGTTTTGGGTAACAGCAGCAAATTTCAGTTCAACCCATGACACTGTTGTTCCCTTCTTCTGTATCCTCATCATGATCATTCCTTCCTCTTTGGGCCCATGTGGATTTGAGGGGCTGTTATGTACCATTCCCATAAACTGTGAAATTCCTTGGCGCTGTCTGGTGGCATTAGCAGTTAGCATTTCTGCAGTGTAATGCACATCTGATCTAGCCATCCAAAGCCCAAAGCTGTGTTCTCTATGCTACTTTCTGTTTCTTCCCTGCAAAGATTTTGGCTGGCTAGCCTTATGAGGCTAAGGTACTGCAAAGATTTGTTTCTCAAGTAAATGTGGTTTATGGGATTGTGAGGGAAAGGAAAGAATTTTAGATTCCAGAATAGCTTCTGCCCCCCTATCCCTAAAAATGCTATTTTTCCACTGCTACTTGTTTCCCTGGAAACCCCACACACTGACACCTGACACTCCTCTGCTGTGAACTTTTCCAAAGGAGAGTTCCACTGGTTGGAGTCATTTGTCTTTGTGAATGTCGAACAGGTAAAAGGAGACTGTCAGACAAGGATTTTCTTCTTATTGCTGTGGCTCTATCAGCATGATCACATTTCTGGCAGTTTTTATTACCAACTTGCTTGATAAAATAGTGCAGGTGATGTGAGGCATGCAGTTAGTCTTTGCTTTGTATTGGCCCCCCTGGTTTGAAACCACTGATCAGAGTGATCACCCTTTTACCAAATGAATTTCTCCTTCAGGTAGCATGGACATGACCACTGCAGGTAATTGTTGAATGCTGTTTCTGTGACAGAGCTACCTTTGTTCTCCCAGAACATCTGAGAGGTCCCAGAAACATGATGGTGCCCACTGAAGTTTCATCAGTGGAGGTAGCCCTAAAAACTACTGTCAGAAAGGAACTCCAGGAAGATGAAGTGACAGGACAATGGAAATGGCTTCAGACTAGAGCAGAACAGATTTAGATTGGATGTTAGGAACAAGTTCTGCACCATGAAGGTAGTGGAACACTGGGACAGGTTGTCTAGGGAGGTGGTTGGGGCCCATCCCTGGAGATATTGAAGGTGAGGCTGGAGAGGGCTCTGGGCCCCCTGATGTAGTTGAGGATGTCCCTGCTGAGTGCAGAGAGGTTGGACTGGGTGAGCTGTGGAGGTGCCTTCCAGCCCAGCCCATTCTATGATTCCGTGATTCTTTGTATTTAAGTTGTCTGCGTGTGGTTGTGAAGACTTCTTAACATCTGAGAAAACAGGAAAAGTTGATGTTTGAAACAAGTAATGTGACTCAGGGCACTGAAATCCATCTTTATTTGTTGATCTCTTCCCTGCAGTACTCACATATTTGCACTAACCAGAGTTGCAATAGGCACAAAAGAGGGGAAAACCACCTATGTGTTAAGACATTAGGAAGAGACAGACAAGTTTGAAGGGAACTTGCATGCCAGAGGTTGCTGCATACACTGGGCAGAACAGAAGGTACTCTAAATTCTGACATTCTCTGAATGCCAGGTTTAACCTATTCAAAACAGCAACAGATTAATGTACTTTCCCAGAAAATTTCCAGAGAATGAAGCATTTGGGGGAACTGTTGTCACTTGTAAGGGACTTGTTCCCTAAATAGTGAAGCCACAGCCTCGTTTACACACTGCATGGTATGAAGAAACAGTGTAAAATCAGCTCTTTTTCAGGTTCTTGTACCACCACTATCTGTAGGGCCAAACACAGCTCGATACATTTTGAATCCACAGGCCTTTGGCCACACAGAGTTGCCCAAATAGGTAGTTTTTATAGCTGGCGTCCATGTGAGCAGGCAGAGCCGGGGATGTCAGACTGTACACTTCCTGCTCAGGAAGCTATTGGACTAGAAACAGAAGAAACTCCTGGCTGAAGTGAATATATGTGCACTAATTGGCTCTCCTCGAGCATTGCCAGCTGTCAGATTTAAGCATCATGGCTTTTGTCGAGGGCCTGTAATCCACCCAGATTATCAATCACAGTGCTGCTTGTCTTGCCAGGCTTTGCTCCTCAGTAATTGTTTCTGTCAAGGGGAGATCTCTGCCAGAAGCAGACCCCAGCACCCTGACAGCAGCCGAGCAGGCAGAGAAAGCAAGGCTTTGTCGTGCCCTTGAACACAGCTTCCTGATGCACAGCACAAGAATTCCTTGCAGATTAAAAGAAAGCACCTTCTCCCTGCCATGTGTTCCAGGCCTTTTTCCCATCATTTTTAATCATCAATTCCCACAGTAACTGCACTCAGTGCAGCGTCAGCAGTCTTTTCTGGGGCAGCATTTTATCTTCTCATGGTAGTACTTATATTCTCATTCCCCCCTCCCTCCTCCTTTTTTACCTTTAGCCTCTGCCTCTCATATTACTAAATAATACTGTATGTTCAAGTGAGCTCCTCACTGCCACTGGCCTCACAGTGCTGGAGAGGGGAGCTGCTTGCTGTCCCCACCAGAAACAGCTTTGGCTGCTTTCTGCTTGTGCCTCCACTCAGGTCGCAGCCTGCTTTTAGGGCATTACAATGGAAGCTCTGCAGGTTTGCTTGAAGGGGAAGGTTCTTTGCCTCACTGAGAGACTGAGCTTTGACATTTCTAAAAGTCCTTTGGAACTCAGATGACACACAGTACTCGCTGCTACTCTTTCTAGACAATTGTATCATTTAAAAAAAAAAAAGTATTCTATTGACTAGTATCTCCCAAGTTCAACCTCAGTTTTAGAAAAGGTGTTTCATTCTGTTAGAAACAGTCATCCATTTGTTGAGTCTATTAAAGTTTTCATGTTGTAGCTTTACACCTTTTTAATTCACTAAAACTTTGCAGTAATACATGTAAAGCATGGAAATAGAGAGTCATTGAATTTTTCTGCTTGGAAAAGACCTTTAAGATCAAGGAGTCCAACAGTCAGCTTAGCAGTGCCACAGCCATTGAACCGTGTCCCAGAGTGCCATGTCTACACATCTTTTGAACACCCGCAGGGAGAGTGACTCCACCACCTCCCTGGGCAGCCTGTTCCAACTCCTGACCACCCTTTCAGCACAGAAATATTTCCTCATATCCAATCTAAATCTCCCTGGCACAATCTGAGGCCATTTCCTCTCATTCTGTCACTTGATACTAGGGAGAACAGACCAACCCCCAACTCACTGCAAACTCCTTTCAGGTAGTTGTAGAAAGCAATCAATTGAATAGCTGCTGATAGCATCTGATGCCACATTTATGGTATGTCCCATTTAAGGGTTATGAACTCCTCCACCAAGTTCTTTAAGCAACTAGAAAACCAAGATTCCTGGACAAGTCTAGGTGAATGGGTCAGACACCATATATATAGAGAGACACTCTCTCTCTCTCTCTCTCTATATATATATATATATAGAGAGAGAGAGAGAGAGAGAGGCACCCTATATATAGAGACACACACACACACACACACCATATATATATACACACTCTATATCAGCTTGCCTATATATACTATATATATATATATATATATCCTATATCAACTTACACAGGGCTGACCAGGCTTTTTATTGGTATTAAAGAGTTCAAAGCACTGAGTGAGCTTGATTTCTCCAGAAGACTGCAGTAATTCAGGGCCTAAAAACTAATAATTCCCTTAGTTTGCATGGATATGATTACAATGCAAGTAATAGAAACATAGAACCACAGAATGATCTAGGCTGGAAGGGACATCCAAAGCTCATCCAGTCCACACACAGCCCTCCTCACAGTCAGCAAGGACATCCTCAACTACATCAGGTTGCCCAGAGCCCTCTCCAGCCTCACCTTCAATATCTCCAGGAATAGGACACAACCACCTCCCTGGGCACCCTGCTCCAGTGTTCCACTACCCTCATGATGCAGAATGTCTTCCTAACATCCAGTCTCGATCTGCTCTGTTCTAGTCTGGAGCCATTGCCCTCGTCCTGTCCCCGCAGGCCTTTGCAAACAGTCTCTCTGCAGCCTTTTTGTAGCCCCCTTCAGGTACTGGCAGGCTGCTATTAGGTTTCCCCAGAGCCTTCTCTCCTCCAGGCTGAACACTCCCAGCTCCCTCAGCCTGTCCTTGTCGCAGAGCTGCTCCAAACCCCTGATCATTTTCATGGCCCTCCTCTGAACCCTCTCCATCAGGTCCATGACCTTCCTGTATTTGAGGGCTCCAGAGCTGTATGCAGTACTGCAGGTGAGGTCTCCCCAGAGCCAAGTGGCAGATCCCTCTCTGGATCTGCTGGCCACGCTCCGTTTGATGCAGCCCAGACTGCCATTGGCCTTAGTCATAGTCACTGTCAGCTGTACCGTATGGTGGTTATCACAGTTAAATAAAGAGAACATCTTATAACAGGTCTTTTTAATACACATCTGAATCTGCTTCTATGAGATCTCTGTGCTCCAAATGTTATGTTGAGAACAGATGACCCTCCCCCAGCTTCTGACAGTCTTTGTGTTAGCTGGTGAGTTAGATGCAAAAGCTGTGAAAGAGTGGTTTGGAAGGGCTCAGGGTTACAAGTAGTTGTTCATTCAGGGCATAAGCTTACAGACACATCTTCTTTTGCTGAACTACTACAATTAGTGGGGTAGTTGGAAGGATCCACACACAACTGCTTCCTACTTGTTGTCCAGTGGCAGGATGTGCCTCAGGAGTAAAGTATGTGAGACTTTCCGACAATGGGTTCTGTGGCTGGGTTGAGTTGGCATCACTCTGCTGGTATTTGAGTTGATGACGTGTGAGGGTCAGCTGGAAAGGAGAGAGTTGATGACTACATCTTAATTGTATCCTTTAGATAGATTGTTTAGGGATCTCTGAAGTTTTGGTGACAGAGAGTGTTCCACTTAGATGTGTAAATCACCTCCATAAGACAAACTCATTAATACAGATTCTTGGGAAGAAACAGGAATTTCACACATGGGAAGGTTTGGAATGGCTTCTCTGAGCTCTGTAAAAATCCTGTGGATCTCCAAGATGAGTCTGTAACTATCCTGACTGAATGATCTTTTGGGCTGTTTTACCTGGTACTGGCAAATGTCTGGAAGACACACATGAGTCTTTACCTCATAGCCATTCAGAATGGGCTAATCCCACAGAATCACAACAAGCATCTGGTTGGAAGGGACATCCAAGCTCATCCACCCCAACCCTCGACCCAGCACTGCAGAACCAGCAATGAGGTCTGCCTTCAACCTCCTTTTCTCCAGCCTGAACATCCCCAGCTCCCTCAGCCCCTCCTCGTAGTCCAGGTGCTCCAGGCCCTTCTCCAGCCTCCTTGCCCTTCTCTGGACATGCTCCAGCCCCTCAATGTTCTTCCTGGAGTGGGGGGGCCAGAACTGAACACAACACTCAAGGTGTGGCCTCAGCAGTGCTGCGCACAGGGGGATGATCCCCTCCTGTCCCTGCTGGCCACAGTGTTTCTGCTCCCAGCCAGGATGCCTTTGGCTTTCTTGGCCACCTGGGCACTGCTGGCTCATTTAATCAACTGTCAACCAGAGCCCCCAGGTCCCTCTCCAAGTCACAGCTTTCCAACCACACATTTCCAGGTCTGTAGCTTGCCATGGGGCTGTTGTGACCCAGGTGCTGGACCTGGCGCTTTGCCTTGTTAAACTTCCTNGGACCTGGCACTTTGCCTTGTTAAACTTCCTACAATTAGCCTTGGCCCATGGGTCTCACCTGTCCAGGTCCTGCTGCAAAGCCTCCCTACCCTCTGGCAGATGGACACAGCCACCCAGCTTGGTGTCATCTCTAGATGTACTGAGGGGGCCTCAATCTCCTCATCCAGGTCACCAATAAAGACATTAAAGAGGACAGGCCCAGTACTGAACCCAGGGGGATACCACTAGGAACTGGGAGCCAGCCAGACTTCATTCACCACCACTCTTTGGGCCTGGCCATCAGCCAGTTTTTTATCCAGTGCAGAGGGCACCGATCCAAGCCTCGTGCCAGGAGTTTCAGAAGGAGAATGCTGTGGGAGAGAGTGTCAAAGGCTTAACTAAAGTCCAGTACATGATGCTTATCTCATACATTTGCATCATGCCCCAGGGAACACACAGCACACTAAAGAGTTTCACACTAAAGCCATAAAGGAAAACTTTATTTGTGGTTGCTTCTCCTTGAATGAAAGGCCTAATGAACCTGTGCCTTTAAACACTGCCATGTACAGAGCAGTTCACATACTGATTGTACATAGAAGGCCACTGGCAGAAAGCTGAAAGGCATTTCATAGAATCATAGAATGGTAAGGTTGGACCTTAAAGATCATTCAGTTCCAACCCCCTGCCATAGGCAGGGACACCTCCCACTAGAACAGGTCACTCAAGGCTTCGTCCAACCTGGCCTTGAACACCTCCAGGGAGGTTGTGGAGCACAGAATCACAGAATGTGATCTTCAATCACATTCTGTGATTCTGTGCTCCACAACCTCCCTGGGCAACCTGTGCCAGTGTCTCACCACCCTCACTGTAAAGAACTTCTTCCTAACATCCAGTTTCAATCTCCCCTCTGCCACTTTAAGCCCATTCCTCCTCATCCTGCCATTCCAAGACCTTGCAAATAGTCCCTGTAGGCCCCCTTCAGGTACTGGAAGAGATTATCAAGTCCAACCAATAACCCTACTCTACAAAGATCTGTAGCTGGTGAGGTGATGTAAGGTGTGCTCCAAAAATGTGTGAGGAGAAGGTGAAGGCAGAGATGCCAGGTGACTGATTTCATAAACTTAACTATGGAGAAAGTTTCAAGCAGGTTACAAATTAACAGTTGTATGACTTCCTATGTCAGTGGTGTCTTCTTTGCTGGAGGAAGGAATGAAGGGAATAATATAGATCTACATCTAGAAAGATGCAGTGGAAACTAATGATGAGATGGAATGTGTGGCATGTATGGAGTTTTACTGTGTCGTTTGGGGAGTGTCCCAGCTTGGGGCCACGAGCTACCCAGGACTGGAGGACAGAAATGACTCTTTCCTCTTTCCAGAAGTAAGAATGAGTGTGCTGGTTTGAGGCTAATTGGAATATTTTAATGGAGAAAATTATATTATAGGCTGTGAAAAGCAAACAGTGGTGATGTCTGCTTCACTCATAGGCTTGCTGAGATGTATAAGAACAAGGACACAAACACAGATAAGACACTCAGAGAGTCTTGTTCTCTCTAGCTGCTGGCTTGGTCTGGACCTCTCTGCTAACCTAACTAACCACTCTGCTTCTTACCCCCCTGGCTGATCCTCCAGACTCACCTTGCATGTAAGGCAGACCCTGGGGTGTGGTAGAGGGGTGGGAAGAAGGTGGAAGGGTGGTTGGGAGCCCCTCCTGGGGACTCTGGTTTTTGGGAGGGGAATTGTGGTTCTGTATTACCTTTAACTTGTCTATTTCTGTAACTTTTCATGTCTATTGTGTATATCTCTGCATGTACATTGTGCTGAGCTGTAAACAGAGCTTCAGTCCTTAACTTCCAGCCTGCTGAGTCTAATCTGGGTGAGTTTATAAAGTGGGTGGGGGAAACAGGGATATTCCAATTATCCTCAAACCAACACAGAGGTAAGGCAGGGGGAGAAGGGAAGGGAATCAGTCAGGCTCTGCCTTTTAAGCTGTGATACCAGAAGACAGAATAGAATAACAATATTACAATATCCTGGAACAAGCAGATTCATCCCCCTGGGATGTGCCTCTGTCCCTGTGGTTTTGTTAAGGGGGACCCAGGATCCCTCAAACTACCACAGGGAGTAACATATAAATCACTGCCTTTTTTTTTTTTTTAGCTTGAGAAGAGAAAAATGCATAGTCTGCAATAGACAATTTTGATCACCACTAGCTCCAAAACTGATAATGGCAAAAATTCTTAGCTATACAGAATGAACTTTCGGCTTCAGCTGTTGATGAGCACTGCTCTCAGGTATTTTTTGAGCTTATGCACTGAAAGACCAATCAGGCTGCAGATTTTTTTTCTTATCCACTGTATAATAATAATAATAATAATAATAATAATAATAATAATAATAATAATAATAATAATAATAATAATAATTTCCCTTTTTGAAACCAGTTGAGCCTAGCCCAGTACAGCAAATCTCAGGCTGATGAACAGATGATGCAGGGCAAAATGCACCTCTCATGTTGCCAGTCTAAGGTATATGCTGCCAATTAGGACTAGTTTCTTGGTATTAACCTCTCACTAATTTACATACCAAGTTATGGAGATTGATAGGACAGTAGATCAGGTTTAGCAAAAGGAGACAGATCCTCAATACAAGGGTGGTGAGAGTCTGGAACAGGATGTCCAGGGACATTGTGGCTGCCTCTTCCGTGGCTGCATTCAAGACCAGGTTAGATGTGGCCTTGAGCAGCCAAGTCTAACTGAGAGATGTCCCTGCCCATGGTGGGAGCATTGGAGCAGATGATTTCTAGGGTCCCTTCCAACCTAAGCTGTTCTATGATTCTGTGAAATTAGACATGAGTTACTGATGGTAGCTTCTGCAAGTAGCTGGGTGATGATGGCTTCAGATTCCCCTCAGTTCTCTTCAGTTCATGGTGTTATGTTCTAAAGATTCCAAGTCTTAAAACTATTTCTGCTTTGGTGCTGAATGAATTCTGCAATTGCTTCTTAATAAATGCATGCAGTCTTTGACCTCCTGTTTTTAAGATGACCAAAGCAAAGGTGTGTGTTTTTTCCCTAGAGGTGACAGTTTTGCCACTTTGCATTTATGAATGTGTGTAGGGAAGGAAGGGAGAGATTTCTGCTGGCTGCTAACTTTGGAAACTCTGAGGAGTCTGGTAACAGCTGCCAGCTCTGGAAGATACAAGATGAGAAAATTGATATAGAAGGAGATCTTCCTTCTATTCCCTCCCTTGAACAGGGGGTCTGCAGAAGATGCTGTCAAATATCAGGTAGTGATTTTGGCAGGTCATCTTCAGGGCAGTGGTATTCTGCTCTGTATTGAACACAAAACCATAAAGGTTTCTGTCTGCCCTTCTTTGCCTTTGAGGTGATACCAAAGATTTTGAGTCTTTTCACAACCAAGAAATGATTTCAGGGATTAGTCCAAGCTTGTGCATAAAGATAAAATAAATCTCAAACTCAGTTATCAAAAGACTGCTGTCTGCTTGCACTTGGCATAATAAAACATCACGTGGTTGCAAGATCAGTTTGCTGCTCAAGCACCTCAGTTTCAAATAGAAGTAAATTTACCTTTACAATAACTTGTTGTCAGTAGTATAGGTGAATATTTGTCTCTCAATTTCTGTAAAACTTTAGTCTCTCTCTCTCTCTCTCTATGTGTATATATATATATATACACACACAGACACACACACACACACATATATATATAGATAGATATAGATATATATACATACATATATTGATACTGATCACAGTACTGGTGCCTGGGGGAAGTAATGTGCTTTTCTCTTAAATACAGCCTTGGTTAAGTGGTATGCATTTTATTAGAGGTTTTGATCTCTTTATTTGGGCACAACTTTATAGTCACAGAACTTAGACTTTTGTTCTCTTTCTTTCTGTTTACCACCAATTCCTGTCTGTCTTAGTTGAATACAAATACTTCCTGCAGGGTAAACAAAAACTAAATGGACCTCTCACAGCTGTCTCCAACCACATTCTTCTTAGGGTGTGAACAACCTTGGTGTCTCCTGGTTCTACAGTGAATTTTTATTCAGGGAAATGCAAGCTGAATTTTTTTAATGTTTCGTTTCAGTTTTGGTCATCTCAATGCAAAAGAGATGTGGAGGTGCTGGAGCAAGTGCAAAGGAGGGCAAGAAAGCTGTTAAGAGCCTGGAGAATAAATCTTATGGAGAGTGACTAAAGGAGCTGGGGATGGTTAGTTTGAAAAAGAGGAGGCTGAGGGGAGACCTCATCACTTTTTACAGCTACCTAAAAGGAGGTTGGTGCTGGTCTCTTCTCACAGGTAATTAGCGATAGAACAGCCTCAAGTTGCATCAGGGCAGGGTTAGACTGGACATTAGAATGAATTTCTTTCCCAGCTGGAATCATAGAATGGTAGGGTTGGAAGGGACCTCAAGGATCATCTAGTTCCAACCCCCTGCAGGCATTGGAATGTGCTGCCCAGGGAGGTGGTGGAGTCACCAACCCTGGGTGTGTTTAAAGGTCGTTTGAATGTGGTGCTTGGGGATATGGTTTAGGCTGCACCTTGTAGAGTAGGGTTAGTAGTTGGGCTTGGTGATCCTGAGCAGCTTTTGCAAGCTGAACGTTTCTGTGATGTTGCCATTGTACCAAACTTAATCCTTTTCACAGTTCAAGAAATTACTTCTCTCACTTTTTTCACATTAACTTGAAATGTAACTGTAATTTCTGATACCAAGCCAGTGTGCCCTCATCTGCAGTACACTGGTAGATATAACCCTGCCTTTGCCTCCTTTATTACAGCTAGCAGCTCCAACCTCTGCCAACTACTGACAGTAATGGTGTGGAAAAAAAATAATAAAGGCAGTATAGTGATCCTTAAGAACACACAAGTCCATAATTGGTTTAAAACTTGGAAGACTGTATGGGTTTATTTGCTCTATGGAAGTAATAAGTGCTCTACTTTCTCATTCTAGGTTTTTTTCTTTCTCTCCCTTTATTTATTTTTTTTTTTAATAAGGGGAAATATATTTATTTATGTTCACATATCTTCATTTTGTGCACTTTTCAAGTCTCTTCCACAAGCAAGACCTCAGTGTGTTCTTCTGAACTGGAAAAAGAAGGATTCCCAGTTTTGGTAGGAATGATCCACAGACTGGGAAGTACAGACTAAGACTAGTTCCTTATTGTCCATCTCTATCCTTTTAATGTCTATCAGATGATGAAAAGGTTTCATGATGTCTCTTCCTCCTTTTTTCCTCCCTTTCCTGGGGCTCTTCAGCCTGAAAAAAAGAGAAGACCAGAAGGGAATATTATCATTTATTATAAACAGCTAAAGGTTGAGGGTCAAGAAGATGGGGCCAGACTCTTTTAATCCTACCAAATGATAGGATGAGGGACAGTGGGCCAGAAACTAGAACACAAGAAGTTCCATCTAAAGATAAGGAAAAAATTCTTTACTTTGAAGGTGATGGAGCACTGGAACAGGCTGTGCAGAGAGGTTGTGGAGTCTTCTTCTTTGGAGACTTTCAAAACCTACCTGGATGCATTCCTGTACAACCTGGTCTAGACAAACCTGCTTTAGCAGTGGAGTAGGACTGGATGATCTCCAGAGGTTCCTTCCCACTCCTAGCAAGCTAAGCAGCCCTTCCTCATTGACAGCCCACAATCTGTAATGTGATATAGAGGGATTACAAAATACAAAAGTTTCCTTGTTTCCTCCTTCTAAATCAATTGAGGTTGCCCTTGTCATTCTCTGCATTCATCTTTCCTTCTTCACACTTGGCATCACCTATCTAAGTTCAAAGACTTTGCAGTAAACTGGAAAGTCTGGAAGTCTGACTGGCTGATTTTTCATCTTCTTCCACAACCTTTGTCCTTTTGAGTGGTTCTATAGCAGAGATGGAATTTTCTAAGATTTTTTCCCCCTAATCTGTACTGTGTGCTTTATGGTAGCTGTTGGGGTAGACATCTGCTCATGTGTAGTGGCATAGTACAGTGTAAGTCTCAGAAAGACAACAGATGAGAAATAGAGCAGGCAGTGTCCTGTGAGGACAGGCTACAAGAGTTGGGACTCTTCAGCCTGGAGAAGAGAAGGCTTCCAGGAGACTTTGTAGTAGCCTCTCAGTATCTGAAGGGGGCCTAGAGGAGGGTTGGGGAGGGACTATTAACAAGGTCTTGTAATGACAGGATGAGGAGGAATGGGTTTAAACTGGCAGAGGAGAGATTGAAACTGGATGTTAGGAGGAAGTTCTTTCCAGTGAGAGTTGTGAGACACTGGCACAGGTTGCCCAGGGAGGTTGTGGCTGCTCCCTCCTTGGAGGTGTTCAAGATCAGGTTGGACGAGGCCTTGAGTGAGCTGTACTAGTGGGAGGTGTCCCTGCCTATGGCAGGGGGTTGGAACTGGATGATCTTTGAGGTCCCTTCTAACCTTAACCATTCTATGATTCTGTGATGGGAGTACTGTCTGCAATGCAGACACCTTAGAGAATTTCATCTGACCAAACTGCACATCTCTACACATTGTGTGACATGACTTATAGAAAGGAAGAGAACTTCTTTCTTTGGTAAGAATAATTTTGCCACAAATGCAGTAGAAAACCTGAATATTTATGTGGTCTTTCCAGGTAATGCTGTTCCCTGAGGTTTAATGCAGACATGATAGGAAAATTAAACCTCTTCAGGAAGTAAAAGTACTGATTTGTTGTGATCCTCCTAGCTTGCTTGCAAGAGTGGGGCGAAAGGACAGGAATCATCTGTCCAGCTTTGTACTGCGCAATTGCAGTTGTGTGCTTGGGCAGGAATCCTGCCTCTGTGGACCAAGCAGAGGGACAGTGTGGATGGACAGGAATCCTGTCTGCAGACCACACGCACAGATGGTGTGGACAGACAGGAATGTGGTGTCTGTGTGTTTGGATGGATCTTACGAGGCAGAGCTCTTCTGCATGCATCTCAAACCTAGTAACTGGCCATACAGAGAACATTTATAGCTGTAATTTAGTTTGGGGTAGCAAGGGTCTGTTGGTTGTCAAAGGAAATGCCCTTTCAACTCTTCCTTCCAGCAGTTACCATGGAGGATTTTGTCTAGATTCAAAGATGAAAGCGAGGCAAAAAAAGAATAATATTGGGTTTCCTTTTCTGTAATATGCAACAGCTTGTAAATTTAATTTCATAACAAGCATAAATAGTCTTGAGGTTTGGTGTTGTATTTTTTTAAAAGTTGCTATCAATGCTGTTTATATGGTGCAGACACAGACACAGTCCTGTGTACACCCAGAGCTGTGTTCTGGGCAGTTACAGACAGCCTGTGTTGAGATGATACTGAGCAGCACACGTCACTTTAGCATCTAGGAATTTGGATCTGTCTGTAACTATTTTTTTTTAGCCAAGAGCAGCATGTATAGAGAGGGGTTGCTGCTGCAGCTCTTTGAAGCTGCAGGCAAATGCAGTTGAAGTAGGGGGCTGTATAACAACAATATGGAGGGTTACAGGCTGTGGTGAAAACAGCAGTATGCACCTTCCAGAAATAAAAATACCTGGGCAAAGGAAAGCATTTGTTGTATTTATTGTAAAAATAGAGTCACAGTAGGCCAAGATGTGAAAATCTCCCAATTACATCAACTAAGAAAAGTGTATATAGATACTCGTGATCTGACGGCCTGCAAGTGATTTTGTTGAAGAAGGGGATGGTAACTTGGATATAAGACTTTACAGAATCACAGAACTTTAGAGGCTGTAAGGGACCTCCAGAGACCACCAAGTCCAATCTCCCTGCCAAAGCAGGATCACTCAGGGTAGTTCACACAGGAATGCATCCAAGCAAGTTTGGAAAGTGTCCAGAGAAGGAGACTCCACAGCCTCTCTGGACAGGCTGTTCCAGTGCACTATCACCCTCACTGTAAAGAAGTTTCTCCTCATGTTGAGCTGAAACCTTCTATGTTCCAGTTTGTATCCATTGCTCCTTGTCTTATTGTTGCTGACCAGCAAAAAGAGCTTGGCCCCCTCCACTTGACCCCCACCCCTCAGATATTTATAGACATTGATCAGATCCCCTCTCAGTATTGTCTTCTCCAGACTAACCAGCCCCAGGGCTATCAGTCTCTTTTCACAGGAAAGATGCTCAAATGTCCCAATCATCCTGTGTTGGACTCTCTCCATCAGATCCCTGTCTCTCTTGAACTGGGGAGCCCAAAACTGGACACAGTATTCCAGGTGTGGTCTCACCAGGGCAGAGTAGAGGGGGAGAAGAGCTTCCCTAGCCCTGTTGGCCACACTTTTCCTGATGCACCCCAGGA
>WBNM01019236.1:0-17262 GCA_013399055.1 Ramphastos sulfuratus | reverse complement strand
TGGTGAGACACTGGCACAGGTTGCCCAGGGAGGTTGTGGCTGCTCCCTCCCTGGAGGTGTTCAAGGCCAGGTTGGACGAGGCCTTGAGTGACCTGTTCTAGTGGGAGGTGTCCCTGCCTATGGCAGGGGGTTGGAACTGGATGATCCTTGAGGTCCCTTCCAACCTTACCATTCTATGATTCTATGATTTCCAACCTCAGCATAACCCGAGGTAGCTTCTACATTGCACTTCCTAAAATGTGTTTCACCAACCTATCAAAGTTTGTAGGGAGTCTTTCTGCTCCAAAGTACATTTCAGCTTGTTTTTCTCGCTGCTTAGTTTTTGTCATTGTTTTTCTTTCAGTTGATTAAAATATAAGATCATGTTTTTAGCTTGGACCCACAAACACGCCAAGAGAGCAGAAAATGAACAAAGGAGGAGTTTTTGTGTTACAAGGAGGAGTTTTTGTGTACAGCCAGGAGTTTTTGGTGGTTTGGATTCTGAGAGCCTTGACAAAGCCTGATACTTGCTTTCATACAAGTAGGATTTCACTGTTTTGTTGTCCTTAGTGGTATGTATTGAAGTAGGTTAAAAAGACTGAATAAGCTGCATGTATCAAACACTGGGCAGACAAATGAAACTAAACATGACACTTGCTGCTCTTCACTTGAGAATTTGTAGCAATTCAGCCTCCCACAGTCATGTAGGAAGGCATTGGGAAACTGCTTGTACGCAAAATTTAAGGCAAGAATATGTTAAGAGGCTACATCCAAACTTACAGCTTGGGCAAAGCATGCTATTTTGGACCAGCTTTCATTCTCAAGTCCTCCAAAGAATAGTTTAAATGACATTGCCATCCAACTGCTTAGCTGAACCTTAGCTCCTACCAAGTAACTTTTCAATTTATCGACCATTTTAAACCAGATTTGACAGAGGGAAAGAAGTCTCAAGGACTGTGTAACATATAGGGACTTAATTAACATCCACAGCTGGGTAGAGATGAAAAAAAGTCTGAAGTGGTGCTCCCACACAGGGAAAGGCAAGAGGAATTGAGCCATGATGTATTTTATTTGGCTGTAGCATCCGCGTGTGGCTGCCCATTCAGAACATACATAAGTTTCACACTGCTCCCAGCTGACTCTTGCCTGGAGACACCGTGGGGGAGGCAGGATGGAGAAAGAGATTACTGCAGGGTTGAAGGCCATGCTTAGAAGATGTAGAATACAAGTCCAAAGCACGCAGATTTCATTAGCCAGCATAACATGGGTAATAAAGTGGACTCCTCTGCTCTTCGAGGGTAGCCATGCTGTCTGCAAAAGAAATCAGCTCTTAGCTGATGAAGGAAGTAAGGAAGACAGCACAGTGGATGGAGAGTGAGTGCAGCAGCATGGTGGAGCAAAAAGCAGTTAAGCTAATTTAAATAAATGAGCATGTTCTGCTTTCAGGGCATGTGGCAGCAGAGGATACTGATCTTATATGCTCCAGCAGGAAATTCTGCAGGAAGGCCTTCTCTGCCATGGCATGCAACCAAGAGCAGTCCCTAGCAGCACTGGGCAGGCTTGTAAAACCAAAACTCCTTCCCTGCTTACTTTAACCCTGGCCTATGCTCACTGGTGGAATGTGAATAGAACCAGTTTCACCTTCAGAATTACACCAGCAACTCATTTTGCTTGCTGCTGCTGTCTTCAGAGCCATTTCCATTGTGCTGGTTTANCTGGGTCATTTTACAAAGTGTGGAGGGGCGGGGAACTCCATAAAGAGTTTCATCAGTTTCGTACAGTGTGAGAGATCCAGGATTCCCTGAGGATGTTGCAGCAGGATACCACTTGTCCTTCTGATCCTGCCTGGCATTTGGTTTTGGATGCAGCAGCCACTCAGTCAGTATAAATGAGATTTGCAGTATGGTGGTAAACGTTCTCAGGTGCCAGCCCTTGCACAGACATCTTTAGACACGGGGAAATACACCTCAATGTATTGCTGCTTAAGATCCTAACATGCTGTGAAGAGATGTCAAAAAACTTGGTTTGCTGCTGAGATAAGGAGAGAGATTTGGGGTTTGGTTTTATTTGGGTGTTGGTTTCTTTTTGTTGCTGTTTCCTTTTAAACCTGGGGCTGGTCAGATTCCAGCTCTTGAGAAACAAATAATTGGTACCAGTAGTTCTGTTACCACCGGTCAGTCAGACTTCAACACAGTTTGGTGTACTTGTAAAGGGACTGCAAGGGAGCTAAAGGACCATATGCTGTGATCTTCATGTGATTTTACACAGTAAGGAATTCCAAACACAGAAGTCTGACTTGGATTTTTTTTTTTTTGGTATCATTATGCAAACCCTTAGTTACTTGTTTCTCTCTTAAGTAACTAATGAGGTTTCATGAAACTCATTCCTGTACAGGGAAAATACCAATTCAGAGTTTGGGTTTTCTGTCCATAACATGTCAAACCTCAGAAAGAGCTCCATATCTTGATGATCTCCTTTAGTTCAGAGGGTTTTGGATATGAACTCTCGAGAATGAAGTTCGTCTGTAATTATCACCTGTGGGGGAGATGAGGAGGAAAGCAAAATGATTGAACACACAAACTACTAAATGATTTATTCTCTCACTTTAGAATGTAATATTGATGTAACATTGCCAACAGTTGACACAGAGGTGTCTCAGGTAGAATCTGTGTTCATCCCTGCAGCTGCACACTGCATGTGCCCTTTGCTGGGCTCACAAAAGCACAGGTTCCAGGATGTACACGACTGCAGTAACTGGAATGGTTTTCATTGTGTTTGTTTGCTGCTAATAGTTGACAACCTTAAAAATAGGCAAGAGGAAGGCTAAACCTAAGGAATGATGTCTCTCTCAAACATGACCAAAAAAATGACAGCTCAGCATATACCAGCTACAGCCACCTGAAAGGAGGCTGCAGAGAGATAGGCAGTGGTCTCACAATAGAATGCGAGGGAATGGCCTCAAGCTGCACCAGGGCAGGTTTTAGCTGGACATTAGGGACAATTTTTTTCACATATAAAGGGTTGTGAGGCACTGGCACGGGGTGCCCAGACAGGTGGTTGAGTATCCAACCCTGGGCATGTTTAAAAGGCATCTAGAGCTGGTGCTTGGGGACATGATGCAGTGACAGACTCGGTGGAGTGGGAGAAATGGCTCAGCTTGATTTCAGAGCTCCTTTCCAGCATGGATGGTTCTGTGATTCTATGATCATCTCTTAACAAATTTGCAAACTGTCTGCTGGATTATTAAATATCATGAATGCAAAAAGAGCATGAAGTGAAATGCTTGAAACTGTCTTTTCAGAGAGCCTGTGCTCAAGGTAGCATACAGTCAAGGTAGGTGTGTATTTAGGGTAGGTGTGAATACACTCCGGGTAGTTAGGCAGAGTGTCACATTCTAATAGCAGGCAAGGAGGAACTACTCTCCCTCTGTTTCTGATGTCCAGATTCCACCATGGAGCTGGCTGGATATTTACAGGGGTTATGGCTCACTACTGGATTTTATCAAGTGGAAAAAGACTACCTGAAAGCCATGCATGAACACGTGGATGTGTTTAAAAGTAGTTTAGATGTGGTGCTTAGGTATATGGTTTAGGGGTGAGCTTGCGTAGAAGAGGTTATCAGCTGGGCTTGATGACCCCAAGGGTCTTTTCCAACCTGAGTGTTTCTGTGATTTTGTGATTCTGATTCTGTCATTTTCTTATGTAGTTTTCAGAGATACAGAGATTTTGACTCATGACTTGGGGGGAAAAATATCACCTGAGTTTCTCCATTATATTTCCATGTTATTAGTGGTGAAAAGGTTGCTAAACTGTTGCATTCGTGTGTGTGCTTCTAGTGAAACATTCCACTCACATTAAAATGGGATGAGTGTTACGTTCAGTTCCAACTGGATGTTTGCTGTGATTTTGTGACTCCTTTAAGTCACTGACACACCATCTCCACCACATAGCCATTTGTCACAGGTACAGTCAGTATATTAATGTTTACTTAAAGTATCACTTTTTAAACTCAACAGTAAGGGATTAATAAAGCTTTCTGAGACTGGTTAGCAAAGCCAGAAATTGCTCAAATATTTTACCAAAAAAAAAAGAGAAAATAGGCACTGATGTCATGGTTTATGCTGTGTTGCATGGTGGAGAAACAGATTTGAGGCAAACTGTTTGAATAAGCTACTGCAATGGTAGTGCCCAACTTCTCCCCAGGGGCACCCCTTGGGCATACAAGGGGCACCCTTAAGCCCCTGTGCCCGCAGCTGGCACACCCCAAGCTCACCCCAAGCCCACATCTGGCACTGCCTCAGCTGGCACAGCCCAAGTTCCCTCCTGGTGCCCCCTCCCAAGCCCTCCCTGTGCCCACACCTGGCACTGCCTGAGCCTGCAGCTGGCATCCATCTACCTCACAACTTCACCCCAAGGGCACCCAATGGGCACCCCAGGGGCACCTCAAGATTACACCAGGGCTTAGAGCACTCAAAGGGCACCTCAAGCACACACCAGGGCCTGGGGCACCCAAAAGGCACTCATAGGGCACTTCAGACTCACACCAAAGGGCACTCAATGAAACAGGCTATATTAATATAGAGAATGCTCATCTTAGGAACTAATATCTCCTGTTTATCAGAGATACAGACATTCCTGTTTCCTACAAATGAAATTTGGGTTCAAAAGCTTCCTAGGGCAGTGGTTTCCAAACCACTAGCTGTCCTGCTGGAATGCTACAGAGAGGTGTGTGTTCTTGTTGTAACATACAGCTTAGTGCAAGCTTTCAAATGAAAACATTCTCTCAGATATATTCTAAGCACTGTCTGTAGTTAAATCTAGGGGTTTCAAATTTATATGTAGAATTCCACTATAAAGACTTGGTCAGACAAGGGCAGGATTCCTCTAGGTTTTACCAGCTATATTCCAGAAGGTGTTACAGGATGTTAGGGGTTGGAAAGAACCTCTGGAGATCTCCCAGTCCAACCCCCTGCCAGAGCAGGACCAGAGAATTTAGCACAGGTCACACAGGAACACATCCAGACAGGGCTGGAAAGGCTCCAGAGGAGGAGACTCCACAGCCTCTCTGGGCAGCCTGTGCCAGGGCTCTGTCTCCCTTCCAGTCAAGAAGTTCTTCCTCATGTTGAGCTGGAACTTCCTGTGCTGTAGTTTCCATCCCTTGCCCCTTGTCCTCTCCCAGGGCACAAGTGAGCAGAGGCTGTCCCTGTCCCTCTTCCTTCCTTCCTGACCCCCAGCCCTCAGCTATTTATAGACATTGCTCAGATCCCCTCTCAGCCTTCTCCTCTCCAGACTAAGCAGCTCCAGAGCTCTCAGCCTCTCCTCATCAGGCAGTGCTGCAGTCCCTTCAGCACCCTTGTAGCCCTGTGTTGGATTCTCTCCAGTAGATCCCTGTCCCTCTTGAGCTGAGGAGCCCAGAACTGGATGCAGTATTCCAGTGTCTCTGTCTTTCCTCTACACTTTGTGGATCTCTAGTTTAACTATGATAAAATGTATTTATTTAGTCTTTAGGGTTGGAGATTCACAAACAAGCTACCAGTGTCACCTGCAGTGAACATAAAATAGCTTGCTCTTAGGAACCTACAGTTGAGAGTGTGGTTTGTACAGCACATCCATGAAGAAACATAGTGGTTCTTAAACAAAGTTCACCATAGCTACAGTTTTGGCAACTAAAATATTACACATGTGCTGTTTGGAATGAAAGTTTCCAGGTGCTGGCTGCATTGGGAAGAGTTTACTCCATGGTAATTTCCTTGTTTACCCAAATATTTAGAAATTCTAGAATACAAGCAGAAGTAAGCTACAGGATAACCTGAAAAAGCATGGTGACAATCTGGTGACCCTGCAGGAGCACAGAACAACTCAAGAGAAGCAAGCACATCTGAAAGGAGTGCCAATGCTGACCATTCACTTTGATGATTGCAGCTTCATCTCCTGTTTTCTCCTGGTCCTTTTTTCTTTTAATGTAATTGCCTGCTCTAGCAAGGGATAGGGCAGAGGACAGGGTTAAAGAATGACAAGCAAGAAGGGTGTTAACTGTAAGTGTATCAGGGTCATACACTTTGTGGNGAAGGGTAGTTGTAGTCAGGTGAGGGTCAAGTTCTGCTCCCAGGAAACTTGTGCCAAGAGGAGAGGGCATGGCCTGAAGCTGTGCCAGGGGAGGTTTAGGCTGGGTGTTAGGAAGCACTTCCTGATGGAAAGGGGAATTAGAGACTGGAATGGACTGCCCAGGGAGGTGGTGGAGTTGCCATCCCTGGAGGTGTTTAAGGACAGATTGGATGCAGCACTCAGTGCCATGCTCTGGTTGATGTGGTGGTGTTAGGTCATAGGCTGGACTTGATGATCTCAGAGGTCTATCCCACCTTCAATAATTCTGCGATTCTGTGATCAGAGGCAAAAGGACAATTACAGAAGTTCTGCAGGGGGGAAAGGAGGAGCAGACAAGGCCTGATAGTCACAGAATCACAGAATGTCAGGGGCTGGAAGGAACCTTGAAGGCTCATCTAGTCCAACCCCTCTACCAGAGCAGGATCACCCAGAGCAGATCACACAGGAACATATCCAGGTGAGTTTTGAATATGTCCAGAGAGGGAGACTCCACAACCCCCCTGGGCAGCCTGTTCCAGTGTTCTGTCACACTCACAGGGAAAAAATTCCTCCTCATTTTTACACGAGACTTCCTATGCCTCAGCTTCCACCATTGCCCCTTGTCCTGTCACTGGGCATCACCAAGCAGAGCCTGACTAGAGTACCAGGGTATATTCTAATACAGAATGAGAGGAAATTGGAGACTTTTAAGTACCATACCCTTGCAAATGTTGTGCTTCAGACCTGTGGTTTCCAGACTCCTCTCTGCAGACCTCTTGGGATAAGTTCTCCACAGTCATTCCTGGCTTTCCTTGAGAGTCTGCATTGGCTCTTCAGTAATTTTGAGGACTGACACTAGTTTAGAGGATTTGGAACTGTTCTTTTTTAACAGTCATCATTAGGGTACTAAAGAGCATTGTAAGGAATTTGACAAGGCAAGGAGTTTTGAGAGGCTGGAAAGGCAAATCACAACGTTACAGAATTGGTTCTGCCCAAAAAATACCAACAAAAACCTTCAGGAAAAAAATCAAGAAGCCTACTGAGTTGTGCAGTCTTGTCCTGTTTGGGTTTTTTTGTTTTTTTTTCATTCTAGCAGTTTATCTGCACACACATGAAGAAGGTACCAAGCTATTTTTGAAGTGAAATTTAGACCAGACATCCTGTTCTTTACCGCCGCTAGTTCTGCTTACAGGCTCTGGAGCTTATAGACAAAAGCAGTCCTGACACAAATGATTTGTCTGCACTGTTCATTTATTTTCTCACAGGACACAGTGGTGAAACCACTTTGTTGTTCATACTTTTTACAGAGATGTAGAAATCTTTGCCCTAGGATCCAAGCCGTAACCTCATAAGGTGAGAGAGGATTGTATAACAGCACCATGACAAAGCAGTTCAGGACTGCAGGATGTTGGAGTGGTTCCCCACAGCAAAGTAAACTGTATGGAAATCATTGCAGCAGACATATGCTCTAGAAATTTCCATCTCTTTGAGCATTTTTGTCCAAAGAGGAGCAACAGGAGAGAACAAGAGTTCATATATTTCCAGTTATTTTTAAAGTTTTCAAGTGGAAATTCCTCAGTTCCTCCTTGTGCTGGTTTGAGGCTAATTGGAATATTTTAATAGAGAAAATTATACTATAGGCTGTGAAAAGGAAACAATGGTGATGTCTACTTCACTCATAGGCTTGCTGAGATGTTTAAGAATAAGAATACAAAACAAAGATAACACTCAGGCTCAGACACTTGGGCTGTCTAGCAGCTTCTGGCCTTTCTCCTCTCTGCTGAGTAACCTCACTAACCACTTTCCTTCTAACCCCCCTGGCCGATCCTCCAAACTCACCTTGCATGTAAGGCTGGATGTGGCTGTGAGCAACCTGATCCAGAGTAAAGTTTCCCTGCCCATGGCAGAGGGGCTGGAACTGGATGATCCTTGAAGTCTCTTCTAGCCCTGACAATTCCACAATTCTATGATTTCGACAAGGTCTAAAAAACTGTTTGGAGAACATGGCTGATTACAATAATTAGTTGTGCTGGTTTGAGGCTAACTGGAATATTTTAATGACAAAAAATAGATTATAGGCAGTAAAAAGCAAACAATGGTGATGCCTGCTTCACTCATAGGCTTGCTGAGATGTATAAAAACAAAGACAAACCTAAATAAGACAGAGTCTCTCTCTCTCTGTCAGAGTCGGTGTGTTTTCTCCCTGGGCTTCTACTGCTGTGTAACCCAACTAAGCATTCTGCTTCTAACCCCCCTTGTTGATCCTCCAAACTCACCTTGCACGTAAGGCAGACCCTGGGATAAGGTAGAGGGGTGGAAAGAAGGTGGAAGGGTGGTTGGGAGCCCCTCCTGGGGTCTCTGATTTCTGGGAGGGGAATTGTGTTTCTGTATTACCTTTAACTTGTATATGTCTGTAACTATTCCTGTCTATTGTGTATATCTCTGCTTGTACATTGTGCTAAGCTGTAAACATAGCTTCATTCTTTAACTTCCAGCTGGCTGAGTCTAGTTTGGGTGATTTTACAAAGTGTGGGGAGGCAGGGAACTCCCAAACCATCACACTCCTCCTCCTCCTTAAGCAGGAGGGTTTTTTTAGTCCCATCTTTGACATAAAGAGAATTAGTAAAATATCATGGTGTTGTATTCTGCTAGGTGTCACGTTTGCTAAACTGCTTGGAATTTTAATACTTGAGAAGAATTTTCAGTGATATCCATCAGGAAATAAAATCCTTTTCTTCCAACTCTTGTTTTTTGCCTAATGACAATGATAAATGTCAGTGTTAACCAGTCCCAGCAATGAAGTCAGTTACTGATTTTGGTGATGTCAAGCCAAGGCTCATACGTCACAAACATGGACTCTATAATGGAAGGAGTAGTGGAAGGACATAGAAAATGTCCTTCTAGGTGAACTGACCCTATGTGATTGTCATCATCAGGATGCTGCAGAGGGTTGTTTAGATGTGGTACTTAGGGATATGGTTAAAGGTAAATCCTATAGAGGTTGGACTTGGTGATCCTGAGAGGCTTTTCTAACCTGGATGTTTCTGTATTCTGTATTCTGTTCTGGGTTAAAGCATTCACAGAGCTGTGATGGAGCTAAGCAGCTAAATCATATTTAGCAACCAGGAGGAATTTAGGAGCTTAGCTCCCTCTTATTTTGGAAACTCCAGCCTCGATAGCTGTGAAATTATCTATGTGTGCTGCTTTGAGGCTAATTGGAATATTTTAATGAGAGAAGTTAGATCACTGGTTGTGAAAAGAAAATAATTATGAAGTCTTGATCATTCATTGGTTCGCTGAAAGGGATAAAAAGTAAACAACTTGTCCCACTTTGTTCCAGGACACTGCCTCCTTTTGCTTCTCCTTCACTCTGCTCTAATCCCTCCACTAACACATAACAACGTAAGCTTTGCTGGTTGTTTTTGTTTGCCTGTCTAGGAAAGGAGAGGGAGAAAGAGAGGGTAGCTTTGAGCCCCTTCTTTGTCCAGGAGGGGGTTTTGGATTTCTGTATTATTTCTAATTTGTATATAATTGTAAATACTTGTAAATATGTTGTGTATATATGCTCGTAAGTGTAGCTTAGCTGTTAAATGGAGCTTTATCTTACTTCCAAGCTGTCTGAGCTGGTCTGGTGAATCTCAATAGTGGGGGGGTGGGTTCTTAACCCACCACATGAAATGCCCAAGTAACATGAATCACAGCATATTTCAGATTGGAGTGGACTTCTGTATCCAGCCTCCTTCTGAGAGCATCACCAACAGCTTGCTCAAGGCCTTGCCCAGTTGCATTTGCAGCATCCACAAGGGTGGAGATACCACAGCCTCTTGGCAGCCTGTTCTGGTGTTTGATCAGCCTCATTCTGAAAAGAATTTTCCTGTCATCCAATGAGAATTTTCTGGTTTCCAATTTACATCTCCCATCTCTTGTCCTGTTTGTCCAGAAAGAGCATGGCTTTGTCTTCTCTGTTTCCTTCTACAAAGTAAAGAAGCCTCCTCTTTTTGAGACTGAAGCAGCCCATTTCTCTCAGCCTCTTCTCATGACTTCTGAATAGTAGTAGTAGGTTATTCTCCTTGAAGTTGTGACAGAAATACACAAACCCCTTCAGTTCCACTTCACAATCTCATGTGGGGAATACTGTGCTTTAAATGGAAAGATCTTTTTCTTGTTCTCTTCCTGTATTAGTTCCAACATTGTTTTTTCCATGCAGTGTAGCAAAACATTCTGCCTCTCTCTGGGAAGAGTTACTTTTTCTCTCAGAAAGCTTTACTACATTCTGCTAAACTCATGCTTTTTTACTAGTTTTTTCCACAGGCATGCTGTTATTTGTTACCAAATGAGATGTGAAGTCATTTAAAATCAGTAGCAAAGAATAAATGGTGAAGGAGCCAACTTAACATCTAATAAAATAATAAATTTGGAGAAAGTGCCTTTACAATAAACTGTTTAAGTATGAATGCAGCGTGTTTGGAACAGTGATTTATGGCTGATGAGTCAGACTTGGATTCAAAACTTGTTTGACAACACAGAGCAAACAATATAAAGACTTTGCATGATTAAACTGCTTATTTCTTAAGCTCAATTACTATTAGCTTTTGTTAAATTAATCCAACCTAAAATCAAATCCAGATTCAAAACCTGGAGCTGCTCTACAATGATCCAAGTACAATCAAGTAGAAACTGCGTTCTCTAGCCTCGAGGTGCTCATTAAAATCAGAGTTTTCAGTGAGAAACCAGGCAGTTATGAAGGGATTGAATCCACAGCTGGGATCTTTACAGCAAGCTTTGAGCTTCCATTTAAGACACTGTAGTGTGTCTCTGATTATTCATAGGTCTAGCTGTACATGATTTACTGTTTACTATCTCTAGCACAGATCTGGCTAGACTCTGTTCTTTGTTAGCATTGTTTTGGGGGTGGGGGGCTGGTTTTTTGTTGTCATTAAGGGGGTTTGGTTGGTTGCTTGGTTGTTTATTTTTTTTTATACAAGGATTTGCCAAAGCTAAAAATGAAGTTTTGTCTACCTTATGAGCTAGGAGCAGAAATGCCATCACTTCATTTTTGGAGCTACTCTAGGAATGAGCACCCAGTGGCACCCAGATAGCTTGAAGTGAAGCAGCTGGCTCAGGGCTGGCAGCTCACTTTGCAAAACCTGAGACCCAGATCTTTTCTAGTCCCCTCTACTCTGAAGAGTGTTATCTTTGTAAGCCCTGCTGGGTGTGTGGTTGGACGTTTTGCCTGGGTGGCTTTCTGTACATGCTTGTGTGTGTGTGTTTGTAGGTGCTTGGGGACCTCACTTCAGGGCAGTATTTCAAAGGGCTTCATCTCCTTTGCAGATGCAGTCATGTAGTGTATTGTAATGGTCATTGCAATTGCTTACCTAAAGTGCTGATATTAAGGCAAGATACTCCATTCATTCTTCAACAACTTCTTCTATACTTTGTGTTTTTAAAAACTATATACCCTCTGCAACTTGACAGCTTCTGACAAGTTGAAGAAAACCTAAGAAACTTGGTTTATATTTTGTTAATTCTTTGCTTGACTCTATAGAGTTTTTAATTTTATAAATCTTTTATTTTACCACCTTTTCTTCCAAATTACTTCTTTATTCATTTTTTAACTTTGTGTTGTCAGTAGGTTTGCTGACAATATGAAACTGGGAGGCTTGGCTGAGACACCTGAAGGCTGTGCTGCCGTTAAGCGAGACTTGGACAGAAGTCCAAGCTGGCCAGAAAGGAACCTAATGAGGTTCAATAAGGACAAGTGCAGAGTCCTGCAGCTGGGAAGGAACAATAAACTGCACCAGGACAGGCTGGGAGGTGATCTGCTGGAGAGCAGCCCTGTGGAGAAGGGCTTGAAAGTGCTGGTGGACACCAAGTTCTTTGTGGGACATTCTGTGATTCTGTGGTTCCATTAAGTCCCACAAAGCACTTAAGTGCAAAACTGATTTAACCTTGAAGTGGTGGGAATGTGTGTGACAGTTTTTTACCAATTCTTTACAATAATACCTACTAATGTTATATGCAAGTGTGCAAGTGTCATTCTTCTTTTTCCAGTTACGGATTATGGATATCCAGGATACCATAACTACCCTATTCCTTTTAGTTCCTACATTCACATTAGAAGGTAGACTGAGATTTTTTTTTTTATTATTATTTTTGTTTATAGACTCAGAACCGTATGAAGCTGATGGCTGACAACTATGAGGATGATCACCTCAAATCCTCATCCCACTCCAACCAAACCAACCACAAGCCCTCCCCTGACCAGGTAATATGCCTCTCTTTTTCACTTGTAATATCATTTTTGCTCTGGTGGCTGATAATTTGGAGCTGTATGTCATTTTCCCTGATGTGCATGCATTAGCTTGGAGCAAAACCAGCATTCCAGACTGTAGCTGTAAAGCAGAAGTGGATGTTGCTGTTGTGTCAGCTTCCTTGAATACTCCTGAAAGGTGTATTCACGCAGGTGCCGGTACCAAGCTGTTATTAAGTGGGTGGAGAAGAGGCAACAGACAGTGAAAGGCAAGACAGGAATGTTAAGTCTCTTAAAATACAAGTCTGGAGTCCTGCCTGGAGTATTCAGGTTTTAGTGACTCAGGTTTACTGCCTGAGCATGTGGAGCATCCAGGACTGTTTCTTGTCTTCAGTAGCAGGAAATCATGCTCCAGGATCAGCTTTCTGATCTATGGATTGCATATGAGCAGTTCCCTTCATTTCCCATGAGGAAACCCCAACCCCTGTGCCAGAGGAGCACAGACTGCTCCCTCGCAAGCTCAATGGGCCATGAACCAAAGGAAAATCAATTTACCATCTCCACGGCGGTGAGGAGCCTCCTGTGTCATTTGCAAAGCACAGCCATGTGCCTGAGAACTATCAGAGAGATTACCTATCCCTTGGGTAGGCAGCAAATGCCAACATCATTGCTCATACCACGTGGTAATCTCATCCATTCCAGTTTAATTAAAATATTAGTGATCGTTAATCACTGCCTTGATAAAGGGGAAGAATGTTTGGCACTCCTCTTTGCCCTTTGGCCTGTCTAGAAACTGTTGAGATCTGCAGGAAGGTATCTCAGTCCAGACCCTTAAGCACCAACCCAGCAATGTGCAGAAACAATGAGAAAGGTATATGTGGGAAATGGCAAAAAAACAATTACATAACCACCTTGCAAAAACAGACCTTTCAAAGTCTCTTTTACTGTCTGTGCCAGAAGACAATAAGGAACAAGAACAAAGGAATGAGTGGCAAAATTCTCACTTTCAAAGCAAATTCTTTCAGCCTCTTGTTTTATTATCCTGCTCTAGATGACAAACAAAGAATTGTAAATTGGCTTGGCAATAAGCCAAATTCTTGGCAAAGAACTGGCTTGAATTTTCTGCCCTGTGTTGGAAGAACGTTGCTCTTGCCTTCTTTGGGAGAGTGCAGTTGTTAATACTGCAAATTGAATGGCTTTCCTGATCTCAATTTGGAGGTAATCTCTCTCACAGTGAACCTGTGGAGAAACAAAGCCATTCCCAGAATAGGACTGTAGGCCATGGCTGCAAATAAAGGCAGATTAGAAGAATGAAATTATAAAATGTAAAGGAAAGATAAAAGTTAAACATTTGAGGAAGTTCTTGCAAAGGCCTTGCAGGGGAGGGTGAGAGGGAGGAGGGGTGGCTGAAGAATCTGCATTTTCACTTTGCACAGGGACTTTTTAGAAGCTGATAAAGCCTCCAAAAGAGCAAAGCAAGCTGTACCTCAAGGTGGTTCAGAGCATTGCATAAGTAATTAAACACTTTGTACTACTATTTGTACTGACATATGTGCTTTAAATACTAACCAACTGTTTCTTTCATTCCCATGCTGCCCTGGTGCTTTTCTGCCATTGCCACCTCTGCTCCGCTAGGATGAGGAGGAGGGCATTTGGGCATAACCAGTCAGATGCTCTTAGTTCAGCCATTTTGTTCAGAACGGTGAGAATCAACTCTCCTTGCCAGCAGAAAGGTTCCTGGTGGTCACTTTCCCCCCTCACTCCCATGTGCTTTGTGACACCTGGTCCTGCTCCCTCCTGCTTGCTCCTGTAGCCTCTGCATGAGGGTCTTGCTTCTGTGCTTCTGTGGAGTTTTGTGATTTTCTTCTTCTAACCACTCCTCCTTTGTTTCATGATGTTGTGGGGAGAACTTTTCCAGGGCATGTAATTGAGTTTCTAAGCAAAGTGAACTCTTAATGCATATGAGAGAACAGGAAATGTCTCTCATATCATTTATCATTGACTTTGTGGAGGAAATGTCTTCAGTCAGATTCTTTTTCAAAGGATGTTGCACTGTAGCCAAATCTATGGATGCTGTTTTGGTTCTGGGTAGTAAAGAATTTTCTCAGTGGTAATGTTCCTCCTGAAGCTAATGTTCCTCTGAAGCTAATGTTCCTCCTGAAGTTAATGTTCCTCCTGAAGATTTGAAGCATGTTGAGATCTGCTGCCAAGATTGCTGCCATGCATGCTAACCTAGCTATCCACGGATATTTATCAGCTCATAAGAGGTTAACTTTGATATAAACTAGGAATATAAATTTGAAGGCCAAGAGGCATATCCCCTTCACAGTATCACAGTATCAGCAAGGTTGGAAGAGACCTCAAAGATCATCAAGTCCAACCCATTACCACAGACCTCGAGACTAGGCCATGGCACCAAGTGCCACGTCCAAACCTGCCTTGAACACCTCCAGGGACGGTGACTCCACCACCTTCCTCTCTCCCCTCCAGCTCCCTCATTCTTTCAAAATGGTGTGGGGGGGAAATCGGTAGGTATTTGTCATTCAGAGTACATTTTGTTTCTCTCTGTCTGTGTCCATAATTTTCTCTCTCCTGCCATCAAATTGGCTCTGCAACACCCCTCAGCTCCAGAAGAGAAGGTAGTAGACAGGACAGATCCCATCTCCTCATGGTTGTTCTCTAGCACAAAAGAAATCATCCTTTGCTGACCAGGAGCCTTGACATAAAGCTGCAAAAGTCAATTGTTAGACTACAGTACACAGGGTCCAATTATGCCTTGCAGTATCTGTTTTGAAGCAGAGTAAATGTATTTGAAATACTTAAAAGTATATTAAGGGATTGAGATGAGATGAAAATAGCTTTTAAAAATGAGAAAAAAACTTTTTCTTTCTTCAGTTCCTTTTAAGAAAAAATATTTCACATGAGTTTGCTTGCTCGAGTTCTTCTCAGCATTTTATTTTTCCAGAACAACTATTTGGAAGAAAATTCTTCTGAAATTTTTTTGTAGGCATTTCTGAAAAATATTCATTTCTGTTCTATGTGTAAAACATTGGTGAAAGAATTGTGTCCTCTTGCAGCTCTTCTCACTTGCTCACTTACCTGCAGATCTGATCTGTGTAGATCAGATCCCTCTTTTCAAGTCTGAAACTATCTGAAAAAATGTAATCCAGCTCTGACAGTGTCAAACTTGACTTTTGTGCCTTGGGGTTTGACCAGAGAAAATCTCTTTGGTGGGCAAATTGATGAAGTGCTTCATTAATTTACACTGGCTGTTGATTTCACATTCCCTTTGAATCACTGCTCTTGCAATGGGTGTGTGTTAGCATATGGTGTTCAAAGTTTGGGAGAGCATGCTTGTAAGGATCTGCTGAAGCTCAGGAATTAAACAGGTAAGTAGATGATGAAAAGGAAGAAGACACTGTGAAGGTAGGAATAATTCTGATTTTCACTCTAGAGCAACTGTGGAGGTTGTGCAGAAAACACTAATAAATTTCTCTTTTCCTCTCTCATCTGGTGATACATTTGTGAATGCAGCTGTGCTAGGAGTAGGGTTTCTCTTAGTGTACTGAATTAATGGGTGGTTCCCATTAAATACAGCATATCTCTCCACTTTGTACTTCAGGCATATTCCTCAGGAAAGAATAGCCAAAAATAATGAGTCAACCAGAATCCTTGCCTTCCAGGCATCTCCTTAGCATCAAGATTGTCTTGCATACACCAACAGGGAAAGCATAAAGGTGAATGAGGACTCCCAAGCCAGTCACTCCCAGCAAAGTACATGTTTTTACCACGCTGTTCCTTGTACATTAAAAAGAAGTCCTTATGCTCTTTGTTCAAGCAAAGATGTTTCAAGTCACAGAGTCCCTAACCTGCAGGCCTTAAGTTCAGTATATGTACTGCAATGATTTAGAAGTGGCTAAAAGCATAGGACTTGGTGATAACTTTGGGTTTTGAGGTCTGAAGATATAATCACCTCTGCTGTATACCAAAGATAAAACAGAGACCATCAAAATATGTACAGCATCAAACTACATCATTTCTATATTTTGTGGTCTAAGGCTTTTCCCCTCTCCCATTATGGAACCGATGGAATTTGATACTTAATGATGCCATTTCTGTGCATGTCAGCATTATCAGATACAGCTCCCCTGAAATGGAGACCTGTTTCTAAACATAGCAACCCTTCCTGTAGTTTCAGAGACTGGCAGTTTAGATTTCAGTTAACAGTTCAATGTAAATACCATCTTTCACCCTGAAATAGTCCTTCCTAGCCTTATTCCCTAGGCATGTTTCCTTGCTGTGGGAGTTCTTATGACTCCTTTTTCCCTCAGATAGAGCTCTATGCTCTATAGCCAAACTTATTCCAGTGAGCTTTCTCACAAGGGTGCCCCTTTGTCTTTTACAAATGCAGTGACTTAATTAGCTATTACTCTTATAAAAAATTATATGAATTTGCATGTTAGGATATCTCATACCTATGAAAAGATGTCTGTATGACTGTGTATCTTTCTGTAAATGTGGACTCTGTGTGTGCTGTATGGGTGATGAAGCAGCAAAGCTTTCACAGAAACCTTGCACAGGTCTTGCACCTGGGAAAGAACAACCCCAGGGATCAGTATAGGTTAGGGACTGATCTCCGGGAGAGCAGTGAAGGGGAAGAGGACCTGGGGGTCCTGGTGGATGGAAGGATGCCCACGAGCCAGCAATCTGCTCTGGTGGCCAAGGAGGCCAATGCCATTCTGGGGTGCGTTAGAAGGGCTGTGGGTAGTAGGTCAAGAGAGGTTCTCCTGCCCCTCTGCTCTGCCCTGGTGAGGACACATCTGGAATATTGTGTCCTATTCTGGGCTCTTCAGTTTGAGAAAGACCTCAGGGAACTGCTTGAAAGATTCCAGCGCAGAGCCACAAAAACGATGAAGGGAGTGAAACATCTGAGGAGAGCCTGAGGGAGCT
>WBNM01019235.1:0-17622 GCA_013399055.1 Ramphastos sulfuratus | reverse complement strand
GACTCTCTGGGAGAGTGCCTTAGCTATGTTTGTGTTTCTGTCTTATACATCTCAGCAAGCCTATGAGTGAAGTAGACATCACCATTGTTTTTCTTTCACAGCCTATAATATAATTTTCTCCATTAAAATATTCCAATTAGCCTCAAACCAGCACAGCAGTCTGGGGTTAAAAGGAAGTGATTAGATCCAACAACACAGACTAGACAGAGAAACAAGTAGGGCAATGTCCCAGAACACAGTGAAAGAACATTGTTTTGACTCTTCATCCCTCTCAGCAAACCAATGAATGATATAGACATCACCAATATTTTCTTTTTACAACAGATGATCCCATTTCTCTCATTAAAATATTCCAATTAGCCTCAAACCAGCACAGTCTCCTCTGGAGACTTCCAAAACCCACCTGGATGCATTCCTTTGCGAACTGTCCTAGGTCATCCTGCTTGGCAGTGGGTTGGACTTGTTCTCTGCAGGTCCATTCCAACCTCTAAGGTTCTGTGATTCTGTGACACTCTGTGATATTTGCAGACTAAACTGATGAGCAGGCAGATAAGGAAGATGAACAGCAGAGTTTAAGCCTGGTGTTCTGTGAAAGTGCTGGGCAGTTTCAAATACAGTTTTCAGACCATACAAGATAAAGAGGCAGTTGATGCTATCATTTTATTCAGCCTCAAGCTGATATTTATGTGCTATTGTCTCTGCCTCTTTTTCTGTAGCCTGCTAATTACATACTCTGTTTTCTGTTTGGTTTTGAACTCGATTAGAATTTTCCTTCATGAACATTTGATTGTTATAACTAGATTTAAAAAAATACTAATTGATGCTTGTCTGTACCTGGAATGCTCAGTGTGGTGTATAGGGGTTCATGGGCCAGTAGATTTGATAAGTACTCAGCTATGAGGACAGGCTACAGGAGTTGGGTCTCTGCAGCCTGGAGAAGAGAAGGCTTCCAGGAGACCTTAGAGTAGCCTTCCAGTATCTAAAAGGGGTCTACAGGAAGGCTGGGGAGGGACTATTTACAAGGTCTTGCAATGACAGGATGAGGGGCAATGGGTTTAAACTGGCAGAGGGGAGATTTAGACTGGATGTTAGGAGGAAGTTGTTTGCAGTGAGGGTGGTGAGGCACTGGCACAGGTTGCCCAGGGAGGGTGTGCTCCCTCCCTGGAGGGGTTCAAGGCCGGGTTGGATGAGGCCTTGAGTGAGCTGTACTAGTGGGAGGTGTCCCTGCCTATGGCAGGGGGTTGGAACTAGATGATCCTTGAGGTCCCTTCCAACCTTACCACTCTATGATTCTATGTAGCTCTTTATGTTTTATAAGGGCTATGGATTTCTTTGTTACAGGCAGGAGCTGTCACTCTGGATCAGAGCTGTGGTGATTCATTGACTTAAGGCTACCAGAACAAGAAGCAACATTCACACAAGAATTTAAATGAAAAATTAGAAAAGTTGGAAGATACACACAGGGAGAGTGATTCATCACTGGAAAGGCACTAGAGTTGGACACAGCAAAATTTTAATTTGTGTTTGCAAATTATCACTGGAGGCCTTTCTGGAAGGCGTGATGTAGCTAAAACCAAGTTATTGAATTAAGTACAAGGATAACAGAGTGAAATTAGATGAGATGATAAAAGAATGGGCTAATTCAACAGACAGTCTTTACAGTTCCTTTATCCTGCATGCAGAAGAATAACATCCATAGGAACAGAAATGACTAGCTTTCTCAGGACTGGGGCTGCCTCCTCCACTAGTCACTTAAGTTGAGAGAGTTTCATTCTGCTGGCTTGTTGCTTGCCTTTGACAGAGACCATTGGTACAGTGCTGGAAGTTCTGTGATTTTTACATTGAGACTGGCTTTAGAATATATGAGACCTTCTGCAAAATCAGCATGTGTTTTGCATGCCAGAGAAACGATGTGGCAGAGAGTGTGTGTGTGAGGAGGAAGGCAGTTAGAAGATCAAATTCATCATTTTCTGTTCCTAGCACTCACAAAATGTCATCATCTGGGGTTTTTTGTTTGTTTTTTCTTTGAAATGTTCAGTAAATTTGAAATAAATTGTTTCATACTCTGAATACACCTCAGCATATGATCACATGTCAGGGCTACAAAGGAACATGTTCGGTTTCATTGGTGTGGATTGTTCATGTCTCTGAATTTGTTATTCATGCAGGCCAGATCCCAGTAGGTATTTTCATTTACAATCTTTTCAAAAAGACCATTATAATCTCCTGTTGCTTTCCACTCTGGAAAGAGTCATATGTCATCTATGGCAGCAAAATAAGCTCATATGTTAAACCAGGACATGAACGAGGCCTCACTGAACTACAAAGGGACAACATGTACAAGGTGATGTCCCTTTCTGTCCTTATTTTTTTTCCTAGGATGTAGACACTTTCATTTTGTCATAAGTGGCATCCCTCAGGGGTCAGTGCTGGCACCAGTGCTGTTTAACATCTTTGTCAGTGACATGGAGAGAGGAATCAGTGCACCCTCAGCAAGTTTGCAGATGACACCAAGCTGTGTGGCACAGTCAACTTGCTAGAGGGCAGGGATCCATCCAGAGGGACCTGGACAGGCTGCAGAGATGGGTCAAGGCCAACCTGATGACATTCAACAAGGCCAAGTNCAGAGGGGAGATTTAGACTGGATGTTAGGAGGAAGTTCTTTGCAGTGAGGGTGGTGAGGCACTGGCACAGGTTGCCCAGGGAGGTTGTGGCTGCTCCCTCCCTGGAGGTGTTGAAGGCCAGGTTGGAGGAGGCCTTGAGTGAGCTGTACTAGTGGGAGGTGTCCCTGCCTATGGCCTTGAGGTCCCTTCCAACCTTACCATTCTATGATTCTGTAATTTTTCTTTCACATTGCCTGCTCTTGCCTCTAATTTATCCTGTAAGATTCACACTCCTGGATGCCCACCAGTAGACATCATACTGAAGAGAGAAATCCCACAGTTCTCCATGTGCTGTAGAATTCATGTCTCTTATAATTAGCAGATTCATGGGAACTGAAGGAAAGATCAGGTGTTTGCAGCAGCTTGAAGCACATACAATTGCAAAAGTAATAGTTCTTGTCTCAATTATTTACAAGTTTGGCTAAACTGATAAAAGCTGGCTGCCAAAACTTCAGTTGCAAAATCAGCCTATAAAAGTAAATTACTGAAAGTGCCATGTTTCTCAAAGTTACTGAGTAGTCTCCCACCAGGATTCAGAGTGTCTGCAAGGTTGTAAAGGCTGTGAAAGATTTCTTTGGCTGAAATTGGGTGCTGCATCATCTAACTTCACTGTGCCGTATCCTAGGAGTGAAATGCAGCAATGTGTTCACTGGTTATGTGCTCCTCATGAAGAGGCTGAGAGCATAGAGCGGTCTGAGTGGGAAGGGTCATCTAGTCTAATCATCTCTGCAGTAAGCAGGAGCATCCTCAGCTAGATCAGGTTGCTCAGAGCCCTCTCAAACCTTACCTTGAGTATCTCTATGGATGGGAACTCAGCTGCCTCCCTGAGCAACCTGTTCCAGTGTTCCACCATCCTCATGGTAAAAAACTTGTTTCTGGCACCCAATCTAAATCTACCCTTCTCTAGTTCGAAGCCGTTGCCCTTGTCCTGTCACTACAGGTCTTTGTAAACAGTCTCTCTCCATCCTTCTTGTAGGTCCACTCAGGTACTGGAATGTTGTTATTAGGTCTCCCCAGAGTCTCCTCCAGGTTGAACAACTCCAGCTCCCTCAGCCTGTCATTGTAGCAGAGGTGTTCCAACCCCCTGGTGATCCTTGTGGCCCTTCTCTGGACTCGCTCCATCAGGTCCATGTCCTTCCTGTACTGAGGGCTCCAGACCTGGACACAGTACTCCAGGTGAGGTCTCACCAGAGCAGAGTGAAGTGTCAGAATCACCTCTCTGGATCTGCTGACAGTGCATCTTTTAATGCAGCCTAGGATGCAAGCTGCCTTCTGCACACTGTCAGCTCATGTCCAGCTTCTCATCCATCAGCACCCCCAAGTCTTTTTTCCAGGATAATGCAAAACTTTTTAATGCATGAATTTTAAAAATGTTTTTCAAACACAATAAAGCATAAAATGAAGTAAAGCAATCCTTTGGGAGTATCAACATGCAAGAGAGAATTTCTGCATCTATGTTTCCTGACTAGTAACACAAAAATTTTAAATAAATTGAATGGCACAGTAGCCAGATTCTTGTCTCATGGTTATAGGAAATCATTAAGAACTAGGTTTTGAAGTTCATATCCCAGAAAAAGGATGTCTGGGAAAGGAAATGGAGCTTATAATCAGTTTTAAACAACTCACTGAAAAAACTTCTGCTCCGTTTTACTAGCACAATGAACAACTTTTGAAGTGTGTTTGAGTAGCTAATGTCAAACCAAATACCTTAGCTATCACAGAAGGAAAAACATCAGTCACACAAGAGGTAAAAGTCAGAAATTAAGAGAAGAAAATAAACAATAGAAAATTAAATATAAATATCAAGGTTAAAGCAGCTGACCATGAATCTCTAAAAATAAGCTGCCAAAATTGCCACAANAGAGTAAAGGGGCAGAATCCCCTCCCTTGCCCTGCTGCCCACACTGCTCTTGCTGCAGCCCAGCACTCAGTTGCTGTCTGGGCTGCACTCACACTGCAGCCTCATCTTGAGCTTTTCATCAACTCAGACCCCCAGGTCCTTTTTCCTCAGGGCTGCTCTCAGCCATTCACCACCCAGCCTGGAGTTGTGCTTGGGATTGTGCCTACCCAGGTGCAGGACCTTACACTTGGCCTTGTTGAATGTCATGAGGTTGGCTTGGGCCCACCTCTGCAGCCTGTCCAGGTCCCTCAGGATGGCATCTGCAACAATCCACAATAATCCACAATATGAGCAACAACAATCTCACAGGCAACTATATTACATTGCTTGGCAGCAGATGTGGCTTATCTGTCATTTTTGATTCAGCATATTCCAAGCCTGAGTCTGCAGCAATTTGTCCATTCATACTTAAAACATGTTTCCATTATCGCTTGCACCTGCTATAGTTTGGGACAGCAATGACAGCAAATGGGACAAAGAGAAGCTCAGTGCAGGAGGTGAGGTGTCAATGTCCACACTGAAAAACACATAGAGGAAGGGTTGCTGTTTTGGGGTTTTGGTGTGCTGGGGATGCTGGAACCCGTGGCTGAGCCTGGAACCCCTGGCTGAGCCTGGAACCCCTGGCTGAGCCTGCCCTAGATGGAACAGAAGAGCAATTTGGCAGGAGCAGTCTCCACCAAGAGGATGGAGATACTCTGACAAAACAGGCAACAGAGTTAGCTATTAATACAGAGTTATGATTTAAAAACCACACCACCTCACTTTTCACATTTTTCTATAGAAGGGGAGGGGGGGAAAGGAGGAGATCATGAAGCTTAGCAAATAACAAGTTAGACACAGGCATGTGGAAGATGCTGAAAAATGGCAGCTGCATTTAATAACCAGAGACATGCCATCATTTCATCTAGAATGCAGGACTTGAAAAATCTCACTGTCCCTTTGTTGCCATGACAGCCTTATGAAAAATACAACTGAGGATAACAGAACCATCAAACTCAGGATGTGAAATTCCAGTGAAGTCAGGACATTGTTTGATAGACTAACTGGGTAATTCAGTAAGAGCCACTGTCTTCAAAATTCACAGAATCACAGACCAGTGCTGATGTGAAGGAAACAGTGGAGAGAACTGCTGCATGGTCCTGTCCAGTTCTTCTGGAAAACAGTGAGACAGAGGGATTAGCAGTGAGGATTTTTGATGTAGTCTCCGTTTCCATGACCACAGAAATAGTTAGAGCTCATTTTGAATGTGTCATTCTGTCACATTAGTTAGACTTCGGTCTGATGTCTCACATTTCCACAGGAAGGACATGGAAGTGTTGGAGTGGGTCCAGAGGAGGGCCACGAAGATGCTCAGAGGGCTGCAGCAGCTCTGCTATGAGGACAGGCTGAGAGAGTTGGGGCTCTGCAGCCTGGAGAAGAGAAGGCTTTGAGGAGACCTTATAGTAGCCTTCCAGTATCTGAAGGGGGCCTACAGGAAGGCTGGGGAGGGACTATTTACAAGGTCTTGTAATGACAGGACAAGGGGCAATGGGTTTGAACTGGCAGAGGGGAGATTTAGACTGGATGTTAGGAGGAAGTTCTTTGCAGTGAGGGTGGTGAGGCACTGGCACAGGTTACCCCCAGGGAGGTTGTGGCTGCTCCCTCCCTGGAGGTGTTCAAGGCCAGGTTGGAGGAGGCCTTGAGTGAGCTGTACTAGTGGGAGGTGTCCCTGCCTGTGGCAGGGGGTTGGAACTAGATGATCTTTGAGGTCCCTTCCAACCTTGCCATTCTATGATTCTATGATTTTAACAACCTCAGTCCTGAAGAGACTTCGCCCTCACTCAAAATGACCAGTTATTAGGCACCAATTGTTTTGGTGCAGGCCAGCAGTCTGAGAAGTACTTAGGACAGCAGTCTAATGAAAGGTAAGTGCGTAGGTCAAACTCTTCTGTCTCTATAGAAAATCAATAGAGACAAGTGGCTACTTAGAGCCAGGACCCAAGAGAACTTTTGTGCTTAAAGGACTTATGTGGAGATAGAGTATCTCACTGCCAGACTGAAGATCACTTGCTGTCTAACCTCTAACTATGTCATGTATTTTAAAAAGTTCATATCCCCTCCAACCAGTATTAAACAAATACTCATCAGTGATGCTCACTCAATTATTTGGATTTCTGTTCATTAGTCAATTTATATTGGTTCTTCAACAATGGACAACTGCTTTCTATGAAAATACCTTGGAAAAGTGTCTAGTATCAGCTCAGTCTAATATCAGGCAGTAGTATCCCTGTTACCGTCTTCCTCTGCCACCATTTCGCAGGGTTTCTGTGCTATCTCTGTCTCAGAGTCGTGACTTGTCTCTTGTTCCATGTCCCTGAGCACCAAACATACCAAGGTGGACAAAAGGTATGACTCAGAGCTAGGAAGATGACAGTTATAGAATCATAGAATGGTAAAGTTGGAAGAGACCTCAAGGATCATCCAGTCCCAATCCCCTGCCATAGGCAGGGACACCTCCCACTAGTACAGCTCACTCAAGGCCTCCTCCAACCTGGCCTTGAGCACCTCCAGGGAGGGAGCACAACCTCCCATGGCAACCTGTGCCAGTGTCTCACCACCCTCAGCCTTCACCCTACTCTTACCATGTCTTAAGGCCACAGGGGAACTCAATCTGCTCTTCTAGTTTACATTATAGCATCCACTCAGGCATATGCATGTTGGGGTAGAATTCAGAAATCCATGCCCTTCAGAGCAAGAGGACAAGAATAGCAGTCCAATTTACACCAAGTAAACTTGGGCCTCTGGTGCTCTGGACTGTGGATATCATGTGTTGATGCCAATTTGTGCAGAGATCCCTCAATTAAATGAAAGTCACCCATCTAGCCCAGAGTGCACAAATTACAACTGCCCTGTATTAAGTGATATCCCTTGCTGTGCCCTGAAGGGTGAATTAAGGTTTTAAAACAACAGTAGGTGTTCAGCCACTCATAATTATCACAGGATGGGTACTCCAAAGCAAAAATGTTGGATCATGTCCAAGCAGAGCAGGGAGAGACAAAAATGACATACAGCAAAAATGGAAAGGAAGGGTAGATTATGACACTGTCAGGAAAGGAAAGGAAAATACTGATTAAAGGCAATGGACTTAAGTACTGATAGAGAAGCAGAGGGAAGAAACATCTGCCTCTGAACACAACAGGGAGAAAAGAATCCCAGGGGATTTTGTTTTCTTGATGATAAAGTAAAGAGCAGCCCAGTTTGCTGTCTGCAGAGAAGGCATGTTGGCAGAGGGGAAGCGTGACCAGTGCATTATCATGCTCATCTCTGAGCAGAGACATGAATGTGCTTCTGAAATCCTATTGATGCCAAGCAGAGCAAGAGTATGAAAAGCTGGGAGAGTGTCATTCCTGGTCTCCTGATGATATGTGCTGTGAACAAGTAGCAGATGGAGCTTCCATCAGCAGCAGCCTTTTCAGGCACACTTGCTCACAATGCAGGCTTGTTAGGAGTTTGAAACTGTGGCAAAGGCTCTGATGAGGAGGTTCCTAGCACCCATATGTAGCCTAAATCCTCTTAAATCAGAAATGTTAAGTACCACCACCAATTTCCCCGGAGTGCCGAAAGTTTGTCCTTTCATGACCTCTCATAACACTGCGTACATCCCTCACTTTCATAGAATCAGAGAATGGTAAGGTTGGAAGGAGACCTCAAGGATCATCTAGTTCCAACCCCCTGCCATAGGCAGGGACACCTCCCACTAGCACAGCTCACTCAAGGCCTCCTCCAACCTGGCTTTCAACACCTCCAGGGAGGGAGCAGCCACAACCTCCCTGGGCAGCCTGTGCCAGTGTCTCACCACCCTCACTGCAAAGAACTTCCTCCTAACATCCAGTCTAAATCTCCTCTCTGCCAGTTTAAACCCATTGCCCCTTGTCCTGTCATTGCAAGATATTATAAATAGTCCCTCCCCAGCCTTCCTCTAGGCATACAAGGCAGTTTTTTGTGACAGGATGGATGAAACACCTGAACACATGCAATTACTCACTATGTTACAACAGGTTTCAACTGGAGCAACGTGTCTGACTGGAATCTGCACCTTGCTGACATATGGGAGCTTGTTCTTCGGCTGATGTTTAGAACCCAGCAGCTAGCACCCATCTGTATTGGCTAAGCTGGAGTTAATTCTCCCCAAAGCATCCTTCTAATGCTGTGTTTTGCAGTACTGTAGCTGGGTTTTGGTAACACGCCAGTGTTTTGGCTACTGTTGAATCCAGCACCCAGGCTGTGTGTTTCCTCCACCCTGAGAGTATCCTGAAGGGTGGGCAAGATCTTGGGAGGGCACACAGCCAAGCCAGCTGACACAAATTGGCCAAAGGGCTATTCCATGCCATATGATGTCAGCTCAGATATAAGAACAAAGTGAAAGAAGGGAATGGGGAGGATATTCATCAATGGCATCTGTTCATTGGAGCAACCATTTGAATTAGTTGGGGCAATTAATGAAGCAGGAGTTATAAAATATGTAATTATTTAATTTCCAAAAAGCCCTGCCCACAAACTATATACAAACTAGTTAAACTTGGGTTCTAATTCGGTCAGGAAAAACTTCACAAGGATGCTTATAGGTAAGTTAGCAATCTAGGAAAATCAGAAAATTGGAAAAGGTTTAGTCACAAAACAGCTTTGCCCCACTCATAAATAGGCAGCCTGGAGTCCTGGAGGAAGTCTGTTCTACTTACAGCGGTGGTGTAGAATTCAGAGATAGGTGCTGGATCCTTCACAGCAGTACTGGAACTGTTCAGCATCTTGATAGCTCTTGAGAGGCTTCTAGATCTTCCTAGGCTCTAGCAGGGTGCTGGGAAAGAGGTAGATGATCTCTGACCTGATCCTGGTTCCTCTTAGCACAGAGGTTTGCAGAGGTCCAGGCAGGATCTCTTGCAGATGTGCAGAGAGCACGATGTCAGTGGCACTTCTTGCCGTGTCGTGAGGCACTTAATGCCTTCTCCTGGTAAACTTGAGGTTTCCAGGTAGTTCAAGCCCAAAACATCAGGGCTAAGCTGGTCTGAAGCACAAGGCAGAGCAGAACATGATGCCCAAGCTGAGAGCAGGACATAGAGCAGAGCAGCACACACTGAGGCAGAGGCAGCACAACTGCTTTGCAACTCAGCTCAATTTATATTATTTACCTGACTGTAGTGACTCCTTTGGCCACAGAGATTTGCCAGTCAGAATAGCATTTGCAAAACTGCCCATA
The DNA here is from genome assembly GCA_013399055.1 of Ramphastos sulfuratus. Taxonomy (NCBI): domain Eukaryota; kingdom Metazoa; phylum Chordata; class Aves; order Piciformes; family Ramphastidae; genus Ramphastos; species Ramphastos sulfuratus. The sequence continues at coordinate 7,826 of WBNM01019235.1, read as the reverse complement.
TTAGGTGAAACCAGGGCTTGCTTGCCCTTGTTTGGGCAAGACACTCACAAGTGCATAAACACCTGTGGGTACTTGTTTATCACTTTGGGAGGGGACATAATGGCCCAGGCTTTTGTTTTTCTTCCACCCTTGCTTCCCCCATCAGCAGAAGGGTGGGACAAACCAGGACATGTTTTAGGCCTATTAGCCTTCCAGGACACCATTGTGTGTAGAAGCCCTCCTTGAGATCAACTGACCACTGTCTGTTAATGGGAAGTAGAGAATAACATAGAATCATAGAATATTAGGGTTGGAAGGGACCTCAAGGATCATCTAGTTCCAACCCCCTGCCAGAGGCAGGGACACCTCCCACTAGTACAGCTCACTCAAGGCCTCCTCCAACCTGGCCTTCAACACCTCCAGAGAGGGAGCAGCCACAACCTCCCTGGGCAACCTGTGCCAGTGCCTCACCACCCTCACTGCAAAGAACTTCCTCCTAACATCCAGTCTAAATCTCCCCTCTGCCAGTTTAAACCCATTGCCCCTTGTCCTGTCATTACAAGACCTTGTAAATAGTCCCTCCCCAGCCTTCCTTTAGCCCCCTTCAGATACTGGAAGGCTACTATAAGGTCTCCTCAAAGCCTTATAAAATTTCTCTTTGTTTCTGCTTCTGCATGCTGTCTCTTGCCTGTGCTTATCATGATTATTATTAAATTGCTTCTATCTTATAATTGGCTTCTGTTATATTTTCCCCTATCCCCTGTCCATCTAAGAATGGGAGTGATAGAGAAGCTTTAGTGGGCATTTGGCCCCCAGCTGGGGCCAAACCACAACACCATCCTTGCTGTTTCTGTACCGCAACAGATAGCATCCTCGAGACAGTGAGGAGGCTGAGTCTGTCCAGAAATTTCAATGTGCTCCCAAATGATGACAGGTTGGTGGAAGGCAGAAGACACCAGGCTCCTTTTGGGCTCTCCAGCAGAGCTGCTTCTCCTATAATTGCTGAATTATCTGCTTTCCCAATAAAAATGAGTGGTAGGGCCTAGCTTTTCAATGACCTCATTTTGAGTCTGAGGAGGGAATAATTTTGGCTAATGTGTCACAACGTTGTTGTTTTTTGGTGTCTTTCTTGTTTGTTTTAAAAGCTTAGGGATTGAAAACATATCTTGATTTATTGGTTGGTTTAAAATTTATACTCCCTTTATTTCCCAGATGGTCTGTCATGGTTGGTGGCTAGGATGCTATTTTAATGAGCTATCAGTTGTGAAAACTCCCAAATATATGCTGTAATTAAACACAAACGTGGTTCAGGATGGAGAAGTTGCTCTGTGAAGCAAAAGAGTCTGCCTCTGATGCAATTATCTTTTCCCCCAGTCCAGTGTAGCAGAAAGCTGTTCCACAGGAATGTTAAGGAGATGGCTATGGTCCACAAGAGATCTGATGAAGTCAAAAGTAATAACAAAAATCCAGCACGTTTGTGCCCGTACAGTGTAAACAAGTTGTGAAACAAATAACAAAACACACTTTGATTTGCAGTGTGTTACTCAGCAGCTGATGAACAGGGCTGGTGGGACTTGGCCATGCTGCTGATGTTGGGACCTTCTTTCCAAATGCTCAGGGGCTCACTGTCAATGTATTGCTCTCTCTCTTTTTTTTTTTTTTTAATGAGTGCAGCTGTCTGACCTAAAACAAAAGGAATAATGAGTTTGAAGAATGTGCTGAAATGCAAAGATCCTTGTGGGGATCGAAGTGTCAGGAGCATGACAGGAAGCAGCAGGTTGTCATTCAGAGTAGCAATTTCCATCACATGTTTGTGATTGCCCTAGGAATTCATAGCATTCAAAAACATTGTGTAGATCAGTTCTGGTTCAGAGACACTCTTCACATGCTGTGTTAGTCTTTACACATGAGGAAATCATTTGAGAAGTCCTTCTTAGGGAGTAGAAAGGGAGGTTGCCTTGGGAAAGGAAGAAGTAGAATATGAGGTTTGAAAGCTTCACCTGGGTGTGCTGAAACCAAACAGCAATTGTAAGTTAAGGGACTTGCCCACTGGACATATTCCTTGTCTGCTCTGGAATCCTGTGCTGTCCCTGGGGCAACTATCTCATCTGTCAGCTCTGCTTTCTCCCAGGAGATAATATTGATGGGAAGGAGTGTGAAAATGTGAGTGTGGCAGCATGAAGGCAACATCTGCAAAAATTCCACTTTGGTCAATATGAAAAAGATTGTTATTACATAACAAAATCCCCACCCCATTACACTGTCCTGTATATGCACATGCTCCAAGTATGTCAGCTCTAGCTTTGATACTTGGCATCCTGGCATCCCCATATGGTCACTAGAAAGGAGAAAGTACCTGTGGAGCAGTGTTTTTAACTTGTCTAAGGGCAGATATTAAAGATAAGACATGAGAGTAGCACTCAGTGAAAGGTATATCAGAAGAACCACATTCTTCATTCCTCAGTGCAACTTTTATTCCTTCTCTTTACATCACAGAATCATAGAATTGGTTTGGTTGGAAAAGATCTCCAAGATTATCAAGTCAAACTGTCAACATAACACCACCATGGCCGTTAAACAACATCTGAAAGTGCCACATCTACACATTTTTTAACACTCTCAGAGACAGTAATTCCACTACCTCCCTATTCCAATATCTCCTCCCATTGTGCAATTTCAGGCCATTTCCTCTCATTCTGTCACTTGGTACTAGGGAGAAAAGACCAACACCCACCTCACTAGACTCTTCTTTCAGATGGTTATAGAGAGCAATAAGGACTCCCTTCAGCCTCATTTTCTCCAAACTAAATAACCTCAGTTCCCTCAGCCACTCCTCATAAGGTGTGTTCTCCAGGTCCTTCCTTCACCAGCTCCATTGCCCTTCTCTGGACACACTCCAGCAACTCAATGTCTTTCTTGTAGTGAGGGGCCCAAAACCAAACACAGTATTCAAGGTGTGGCCTTACCAGTAGCAAGTAGAGGGGCACGATCACTTCCTTACTCCAGCTGGCCATACTATTCATTTTCCAGGCCAGGATGCTCTTGGCCTTCTTGGCCACCTGAGTACACTGCTGGCTCACGTTCAGCTGGCTGTGAACCAGCACCCCCAGATCCTTTTCTGCCAGGCAGTTTTCTGGTCGTTCTGACACAAGCCTGTAACTTTGCATGAGGTTATTTTGACTCAAATGCAGGACCTGGCACTTGCCTTTATTAAACCTCATACAACTGACCTTAGCCCATGAATCCAGTCTGTCCAGATCCTTCTGTGATTGAAGAGCTGGGACATTCCCCAGCAAATACCCTAGTGGTTTGGAACATGTCTTTGAGTTCAGTCAATGGAAATTATTTTGAGGCTGTTCTTAAAATTCCCAGGCTGCATGTCCCTGGGCCACTTAGAGTGACAAAGTGTGCCAGGAATGCAGCTCACCCTTGTCATACTTAGCGCCTTTTTTGGTGGGGTTCTGTAAGTCCCCAGGCTGCACCTGAAGGGACTGTAGCAATTGCAGCAGCTGAAGGTCAGCTTGTTTAATCTGCGCTTCTAACAGTTCTAGACTGGAATAGATTGCAAAAGAAGTGATGTTTTCAGATGAATTTAAGTAAGAAAAAAGGTGAGGAAAGCACTTTTTTTTTTTCATTACCTGTACGGTTCTGTACCAACAAAATTAAATTGTGGAAACAGAACAATTTGTGTCTTGGAAAGAAAGAAAGAAAAATTATTCCTAGTACCTTCACTAAGGATTGTATTTTATCATTTCTCTACAACAAAGGTCTTCAAAGGCACAGCCTCTCTGTGTTGGTTTAACAGTCTACTATAAAAATTACTCAGTGTCATGATTGAGAGTGAATTTAAACAAACAAACAAAAAATCCTGTTAGGATTAGACCAAATCTCTGAACCACTGCTGCTGGTCTCATGAGACCAACCAGTTAAAACCAATACACTCTCCCATTTCTGAATGTGCTGCCATCTCTGTCGTGGTAGGGTGCACTGGATGCTGCACTGCCGGGACCCAGGCTCCTACTGGGTTTGCTTTGCAACCCTGGGGCTATTTGAACATCCCCATTTACCTCCTTTGGTAGGTCCAGGTTCTGCATGGGCCAGCAATGTGCCCTTGTGGCCAAAAGAGCCAATGGCATTCTGGGCTGCATCAGGAAAAGTGTGGCCTGCTGGTCTAGGGAGGTTCTTCTTCCCCTCTACTCTGCCCTGGTGAGACCACAACTGGAATACTGTGTCCAGTTTTGGGCTACCCAGTTCAGGAGAGACAGAGACCTGCTGGAAAGAGTCTAGCAGAGAGCCACAAGGATGGCTGGGGCACTTGAGCATCTTCCCTATGAAGAGAGATTGAGAAATCTGGGGCTGTTTAGTCTGGAGAAGAGAAGACTGAGAGGAGATGTGATCAATGCCTACAGGAAGTCTGGGGAGGGACTATTGACAAGGTCTTGTAATGACAGGACTAGGGGCAATGGGTTTAAAGTGGCACAGGGGAGATTTAGACTGGATGTTAGAAGGAAGTTCTTTGCAGTGAGGGTGGTGAGGCACTGGAACAGGTTGCCATGGGAGGTTGTGGTTGCTCCCTGCCTGGAGGTGTTCAAGGCCAGGTTGGAGGAGGCTTTGAGTGGCCTGTACTAGTGGGAGGTGTCCCTGCCTATGGCAGGGAGTTGGAACTGGATGATCCTTGAGGTCCCTTCCAACCTTACCATTCTATGATTCTATGATTCTAAATATCTGAGGGGTGGGTGTCAAGTGGCTGGGGCCTGCTCTGGCAGGGGGGTTGGACTCAATGATCTCTTTGGATCCCTTTCAACCCCTGACATCCTGTGATCCTGTGATCCTTTTTGTGGTCAGCAGCAATAGAACAAGGAGCAATGGTTACAAATTGGAACTTAGAAGATTTCACCTCAACATGAGGAGAAACTTCGTTACAGTGAGGGTGACAGAGCACTGGAACAGGCTGCCCAGAGAGGCTGTGGAGTCTCCTTGGGAGACTTTCAAAACCTGCCTGGATGCATTCCTGTGTGAACTACCCTAGGGGACCCTGCCTTGGCAGGAGGGTTGGACTCAATGATCTCTGGAGGTCCCTTCCAACCTCTAAAGTTCTGTGATTCTGATCACTGCATGCAAACCCACAGCAGAGAAGTACAGCTCATAGTAATTAGGACAAAAAACTGGCAGTGTAGAGGCTTGGCCATGCCATATTTCTGATGTAATAGCATTGTTTGTCAAACGTGTGCTTGCCTATGTGACCTGTAGTTCTGAGCCCAATAAGCAGATGTGTTTGTGTGTGCTTCCCCACTCTAAAGACTGTGTTCTTTCATACACTGAAGACCATATGTAAACTACCATACAGCCTTCACATTAATATCCAAGGACAGTTTTTTAACTTGGTGGTCACTAGCTCTGAATAATGCTGTTCTGTTTGCAGTTTGTGCTAACTCTTCAGTGGAGTTGCCTCAGAAAAAGGCACCGAGGGAGCCATATCTTCACCTCCTTGTTAACACTGCCTTCTGTGGTGTGTCCCACCTACATGCCCCTTGTCCAGCTGCATGTGACACCAGTTTCTTCAGTTATGCCAGAACTGCCTCAGTTATTTCCTGGTCTCACATAAAAGGAAAACTGTGTCCCTATATCTAGATCCTGCTTTTTTTCAGGCAGAGGCATGAAAATGAAGGGAGGAGGAAGTGTTATTTGCAGCCTGCCAGCTGCCTCCTGTGCAATATCTCTTTACTGAATAGGAGTAAATAGAACATGGCCCAGATGGGCTACTTGTGACTGACAGGTGTCAGGATGTGCATACAGCTTTATTAGTCAAGTTCCTGCATGTCAGTCAAACAACTGAGATGGTTTGGGATTCCAATTTTTTTCAGCATCTGAAATGCTTACTGAAATCAAGCTAGAAGATATACATTTAACTATTTAGCACTTTTAACCAGAGCTATAATCTGTGTCAGAAATTCACTCAGATTCTCAGTATATGCTGTTATGTACAGTTTGGGTTCATCTCCCAATATCAATGTGAAATGCATTCACTAACTCCATGGATGTCATTCAGCATTTTTATTGCTTCTACCATTGTAACTTTTTGCTTGAAGATGTCATTTTTGCAAATGCTACTTAGTCCTTGTTGGAAACTCTGTTTATCTCTAGCTATACCAACAAACATGTTTTGTTAGTTGTGCTAGTTTCTATTTATTTTTTTTAATTGTCACTTGTCATTCCCCCAGAAAATTATTTTTCCAGGTAGGTAACAGAATCAATGTTGTTGTGTATATGTGTATATGTGTCATATACACATATGTGTATATGTGTCATACCACATTAGAAAGAGTGATCAGTGAATTCAGGTGANGAGAGAGTTGGGGCTCTTCAGCCTGGAGAAGAGAAGGCTTTGAGGAGACCTTAGAGTAGCCTTCCAGTATCTGAAGGGGCCTTATAGGAAGGCTGGGGAGGGACTATTGACAAGGTCTTGTAATGACAGGACAAGGGGCAATGGGTTTAAAGTGGCAGAGAGAAGATTTAGACTGGATGTTAGGAGGAAGTTCTTTGCAGTGAGGGTGGTGAGGCACTGGCACAGGTTGCCCAGGGAGGTTGTGGCTGCTCCCTCTCTGGAGGTGTTGAAGGCCAGGGTGGAGGAGGCCTTGAGTGAGCTGTACTAGTGGGAGGTGTCCCTGCCTATGGCAGGGGTTTGGAACTGGATGATCCTTGAGGTCCCTTCCAACCTTACCATTCTATGATTCTATGATCACCAAGTCCAGCAGTTATCCCTACTCTACAAGGTTCACCTAAACCATATCCCTAAGCATCACATCAATACGACTTTTAAACACATCCAGGGCATTGGGTTATTTCAGAGTGTCACTTAAGGGTATTATTCCTTCTTGGCAGTTTGAATGATGTTTACCAATTTCTGAAGCAGCAGTGGGAAAATAAAAAAAATAACCAAGACTAAACTGTTTATTGCCCTCTCATGTGAGTTGCCAGATATGTAGCAGTGAGCCATGTAAGCAAAAGCAGTTTCAAGGCTAAAGTCACTAACCTGTTGGACTAATGCCCTGACAGAGCATCCCTTTGGACCACCATGGACAGTCTGCATGCAGTCTGCAGACTCTATCTATGATAAACATATGAGGAGACAGTCACAAGTAATGGCCCACAAATATTCACTATTTTTCCCTGTGTACCATGTTCACAAGAATAGGGATTTTTTTCCACCCTAGATGTTTGGTTTATACATTTGTATGCTGCCTTTTTTTTTTTTTTTGGTTGCTAATTCCTTCATGAAGTGAATGAAACACTATAGTCACAAACTTGGATCAAAGCTGTTTTCTAGAAAAGCACAGTAACTACCTCCATAGTCTCAGAAGGTCTCTTGCTGTCTGTATTCTCAGTTTTTGTGAGGCTGTGTACATTTTTGCTATACTTTGCTTGTGCTCAGCAAGGTAAGCAAAACATCACACATCTGTTGTATAAGAACTTGGTTTTTTTCTTCAAGTCTCAAGGCAAAAATCCAAGCAAACATTATTTTTCTTGTATGCAGCAAGTTCACAGGAATTCCCCAGTGAAAACATGCGTGTACACTTAAGGCTAAGGGGAGAATGTTCTGACTCAGATTCCTAAGAAATAAGCTGTTGCTCCCACAGCAGGCAGCTGCTGTTTTACAGATGAGATAGGCTCTGTTAACTCCCTGCCAAACACATGTACAAATCATCCTCTGTCTCATGTCTCATGGTTTTTCTCTAATCATTTATATTTCCTAGTGTTTGTTCTACAACGAGGAGAAAGCGATGATTCCTTCACTGGGGGTGACACAGCTTGCACCAGCATATCTCACTTAACCATAGAATCATAGA
>WBNM01019234.1:72251-153177 GCA_013399055.1 Ramphastos sulfuratus | reverse complement strand
AGCTGTCCCTGCCCACGGCAAGGTGATTGGAACTAGATAATTTTTAAGGTCCCTTTCAATCCAACCCAGTCTGTGATTCTATGATGTTTGGCCTCATGCTAAATGTTCCGAGAGAGACAGTGTCTCCCTGTCAGTTAGTACCTGTATGACGAGATAGCGGGGCGGGTCTCGGGCCATTTTGGAGAACTCTGCGATCAGCTCGCGGAACTTGGGCCGACTGTCTGCATCGATCATCCAGCCTGCAGGGGAAACAAACAGAGGCTTGGAGCTTGAAATAAAACAAGCAAAAGCAGCAGCTCCAGGGAGGTTCTTCTGTCTCTCTACTCTGCCCTAGCGAGACCGCACCTGCAATGCTGTGTCCAGTTTTGGGCTCTGCAGTTCAAGAGAGACAGAGACCTGCTGGAGAGAGTCCAGAGGAGGGTCACCAGAATGATTAGGGGACTTGAGTAGTCTCCCCTGTGAGGAGAAACTAAGAAACCTTGAGCCATTTAGTCTGGAGAAGAGAAGACTGAGAGGAGATCTGATCAGTGTATACAAATATCTGAGGGGTGAGTGTTAAGTGGCTGGAGTCAATCTTTTTGCTTGTCAGCAGCAGTAAGACAAGGAGTAACAGCTACAAACTGGATCATAGAAGGTTTCACTTCAACATGAGGAGAAACTTCTTTATAATGAGGGTGACAGAGCACTGGAACAGGCTGTCCAGAGTGGTTGTGGAGTCTCCTCCTCTGGAGACTTTAAAACCCTGCCTGGATGTGTTCTTGTGCAAACTACCCTAGGGGATCCTGCCTTGGCAGGGGGGTTAGACTCAATCTCTGGAGGTCCTTCCCCACCTCTGAAGTTCTGTAATTCTGCGAAAATAAACAGCAAAACCAAAACAGCAAGACCAAAACAACAAAAAGAGCTGTGCCATGTGCGGGACAATTAAAGGATTTACCTATAAGGGATGATCAGAGGGCTGCAGCAGCTCTGCTACGAGGACAGGCTGCAAGAGTTGGAGCTCTGCAGCCTGGAGTAGAGAAGGTTTCCAGGAGACCTTGGAGTGGCCTTCCAGTACCGGAAGAGGCCCTACAGGAAGGCTGGGGAGGGACTATTGACAAGATCTTGTAATGACAGCACCAGGAGTAATGGTTTAAACTGGCAGAGGGGAGATTGAGACTAGATGTTAGGAAGAAGTTCTTTTCCAGTGAGGGTGGTGAGACACTGGTACAGGTTGCCCAGGGAGGTTGTGACTGCTCCCTTCCTGGAGGTGTTCAAGGCCAGGTTGGAGGAGGCCTTGAGCAACCTGGTTTAGTGGAAGTTGTCTGTGTCCATGGCAGTGGGATTGGAACTAGATGATCTTTGAAGTCCCTTCTAATCAAAACCATTCTATGAATCTATGAAATACTGCTTCTTATGTTAAAAAACAAAACTAAACTAAAAAAACCCAAATAGTTGTGTCACAGCTGCTGAAGTGTCAGCAGCCTTCAGCATCACAAAGGAGTTTCTAGGATATTACTTTTGGGTCTGGACACCTCCTGCACACATCTGAATCTGGTTCCTGCTCACTCTGGTGAGTACACAGGACCAGACTCACCCTGTGTGGTGCCTGTCCCAACAAAGCAACATAGGGGTGCTGCAGGATTCCCCAAAAGCACTGCACTACAGCTGCATTGCAGGGCAGTGGGGCTCCTATTGCAGGAACAAGTACATCTTGCTCCAGTGAGAAAGTCTTAAATGCCACCTAGTGGGCTGCTTATCTGTGTCTTCACGGTGGCAAGCAGCAACATGAAAGTCACAGAATGACAGAATGTCAGGGGCTGGAAGGGACTTTGAAAGATGACACCTAGCCCAACCTCCCTGCCAGAACAGGATCACCTCTGCCAGACGCAGACTGGAGATGTGCAGCGAGCCAGGTAATAATTGCACAGTTGATACAGATGGAAAAGGGACTTGGGATTCAGAAGCCCTTTGATGTGCCCTACAGACGGCTGAGAAGTGCTGCAGAGACCCCCAGCTCTTTGCCACTTTCCTGCAACAGCTGTGTGCCAAAAAGGGGGTATATAAAAATGAGGAATAAATCAGGTAAGGAACTCCAGATCTTCATATATATCTGCCATTACCATGGTGCCTGTGTTTCTAACTCTCCTCGAGTAAAAGGAGTGCGCAACTCATATGTCTCATCACAGTGGGAGGCATGAGCTAAGAGGTAGCATGGAGAAGGTGTGGAGGATACTGTGTCCAGTTCTGGGCTGCCCAGATCAAGAGGGAGAGATACACTAGAGAGTGTCCACCAGAGGCTATAAGGATGATTAGGGGACTGGAACATCTGTCTGATGAGGAGAGGCTGAGAGACCTGGGGCTGTTTAGCCTGGAGCAGAGAAGACTGAGAGGAGATCTCATTAGTGTTTATAAATATCTGAAGGGTGGATGCCAAGAAGGTTCCAGGCTCTTGTCAATGGCATCCTATGATAGGACAAGGGACAATGGATGCAAACTGAAACATAGGAAGTTCCACCTCAACATGAGGAAAATCTTCTTTACTGTAAGGGTGCTGGAGCCTGGGGCAGGCTGCCCAGAGAGATTGTGGAGTCTCCTTCTCTAGAGACTTTCAAGACCTGTCGGGAGGCATTCCTGTGTGAGCTGCTGGAGGTGATGCTGCTTTGGCAGGGAGCTGGACCTGACCTTCAGAGGTCCCTTCCAACTCCTACCATTCTCTGATTCTGTGATCTAGAACACTGTAAAATGCAAGCCTTACAATCAAACAGGCCTGCATACAGGTGCCTCTGTAAATATCAACAGAGAATGACTCACCTTGTAAGCTTGCATGAGCATGTGGATGACCCCAGGGGCACCATGGCACAAGTGAACCTGCCCTAGGTGCCCCTGCTTCGTCAGGGGGGGTGGGCTCAATCTTCAGTGATCCCTTCCAACCCCTACCATTCTATGATTCTATGACACTCTGGGAAACCAGGGTGAAGGAGGTAGTGTTATGCTAGCTTATACTGCCTGACAATACTGCTCTAAAACAGTTGACAGTGCCATCAGTGGTGTGAACAATGAGAAAACAGGACTTGGCTGAATTAGTGACAAATGAAAACATATCCTGTGCTAAGGGTCAAGGTGTGGGCAGGCACTCTGAGGTCACCACTTTTTTCACAGAACCCTCATTCAGTGCAGTCACCACAAACACACCATACACAGATGTCACATAATGAAGGCAACTGTCACTCAGCTCAGGTGAGCTTGTTCAGTGCAGTCACCACAAGCACACCATACACAGATGTCACATAATGAAGGCAACTGTCACTCAGCTCAGGTGAGCATGCACAAGCCCAGAGGATGAACTCACATTTGACCATGATCATGTACACATCTATGGTGCAGATGGGAGGCTGGGGCAAGCGTTCGCCCTTCTCCAAGACAGAGGAGATCTCACTGGCAGGGATCCCCTCATACGGCTTGGATCCAAATGTCATCAGCTCCCAGACTGTCACACCTGCAGGGTGGGAAAAGAAGACTGTCAGAGAGGCTTTGCTGGAAGCTGAGGTGCTGGATCTGGATGCAGAGAGGTGCAAATGGAAAGAACTTTCTTGGAGGCACTGTATTGCCAGAACCCCACCCTGGAAATGCAGTTTCTGACATGATTTTGAAGAGAAACAGACTAAAAAAAAGAGATTTAAGTCACCATGACTTCCTCTTTCGTTCATTTTTAGGTGTTGGGGTTTGTTGTTGTTTGTTTGGGTTTTTAATCTCATCTAGTATCTCAGTGCTGAACACCCCACAAGCTTGCCAGCCCTGCAGAAAGGAAATGCAGGTTACTGCTTCCTGACTGCAACCCAGCAAGTGGCTTTAAAAATGGAAGTTGTATTTGTTTCAAAACAATCTCTTTGGAGATGAGCAAGAGCAGCTTTTGACAGATGTGTAAACCAGCTGCCTCGGTGTCGTTTGCTGACGTACCTCGGCCTCTTGTGATGGAGCTGTTGTGATTGTTTGGTAGCTTAGGATACAAAACAAGATTTTGGATGCCAAGATACATAAGTGGATTAAGAGGGCCAGAGGCTATACTTTTTCTAAAAGGACACAAGATCTGACCATCTGCCTTAAAAATTTTCCAGGAATACAAGAGCTCATAAGAGTGGAAATTTTGGAATGAGTTGATTTGAAAAGTTCCCTTTCCGCTCCTCTTTCTTTCGAGCTGGCTTATGAACTACACCAAATATAAAATAAATCCTGAGCTCCTATCATTTGGCTTCACCTTTAGCACTGTCCTCTCAACACCAGGGCAGCACAAATATTTTAGGCCACAGGAGAGTCATGCAGATTGACACTGACCAGCCACACAGCTGATGGTTTTAAGTCCTCCCTCTAGTTATGTGGCTTTATTGTCAGCACAGTTGCACTTCCTGTGAGGTTGCTGAAGAAAAGCATCAGCAGGGCTTCAGTGAGTGAAGCAGAGTGCCCTACATGCTGCCCCATCCAGGAGAGGGCTCATCATCTGAAAGCATATTCTGCAGAACATCTTATGCCTTGCTAGCCTGCAATTTCATGGGAATTTTACTCTATTGAATCGGTGATTTGTCCCACTGTTTGTTTCATCCCTCCACTTTCATATAATAGGAAGAAATAAAGGTCTGTGTGGAGGCAAAATCCCACAATTTTCCAACCCATTTGCAACAATAATAACTGGATTTAGACTTGCCATAACTCCAGACATCACTTTGATGAGTGTAAATCCGGTGCAGAATCGACTCCAAGGCCATCCACTTAATGGGAACCTAGGAAAATTCACAGATAAAGCCTTAGGAGGCTAACTCAAAATTTATCAATGCTATTTACCACCAGGAGGTGTTGAAACCAACAGTTTGGTTGCAAAAAAACCAAACCAGCCAGAAACCATGACAACTATCTGAGCTGGTGGATAGACAATTATCTGAGCGTCAGAGCAGGCAACTTTTAAGCCCTTCATTATTATTCTTTCCATTTCTAATGTTGAACCAGGGAAGTTGTGAAACATTTGGAGTAACAGAAAGATGCCATAAATTAGTTTTACAATAGTTTTTAACTATTTTAACTACTACTTATTTTAAAAATTTCTCCTCATTTTACAGGCCACAAACCCGATCTCAGGCTGTATGAAAAAGACTGATCTGTGCTCAGATGGTTCCTGTTTAGGGTCTCTGCAATATCTGCAAGTAGCTTCTCTTTTAATGTCTCAGCAGGATGCTTTCCATCCATCAGCACGTTGGACTACATGAATGCATGCTGAACCAAGTCTGACAGGACTTGCTTCTGCTAGAAAGACACAGCATTCCCTTTCTCTTTTCTCTTCACAATCTGCACAGTCTTATTGGTGTTGGCTCAGTGATGAACTCAGTCATGCCTTTATTTTTCCTTTTTTAAATAATCTTGCTTTCCCTCCCCTCCCCCCCCAGACAATCTGGGTGGGAATTTCAAAAGCCTTTCGTGCTCTACTACCTCCTCTCCCACTGACCTAATGCTGCTTCAGCTGATTTCAGAGGGCTCCCACAGGTTTCAAAGGCAGCATGCTGAGATGGCAGCTGAGTGCTTCTGTCTACATTTAGCCTACATCTAAGACTGAACTACAGCAGTTGCTCCATCATCCAATGACCCCTCCCTAGCAAAGAAGGGGAACTGGGAAAAGGAAACTCACAGGTTGAAGTGAAAATGGATTTAACAAAATAACCCAACTGGTAGCAATGTCAATATAAAGTATATGAAGTTATACTCATCCCAGCAAAGCTACAGCAGTCACACCATACAGGAGGGCAATGCTCAAGAGCAGGAGCAGGAAGAGCAGTAAGGTGAGGAGGAGCCTGCAGAGAAGCCCAGACAGGAGGTTCTAGCAGAAGGCCCCCCTGTCCTCACTGAAGTTTCCTCTTTATACTGAGTGTGATGCTGGTAGTCTGGGATACAGCTGGAACCAACTCCAGTCAGTTGTGCTGGCTGCCTCAGAGCTGCTGATAATCTGCAGTCTATGGCTGGCCTGGGATTCCCTCCCAGCAAAAGCAGAACAGCTTTGAACACTCCCCCTCCCCTGCTCCTTTTTCCCCACCACGTTTAAGGCTTGTGCAGAAGCAGAACACTGCCGAGCGTGCAGCAGCTCAATCTGTGGTGTGCTTTACCTTGCCTCCCTCGGCGTGGTACTCCTTCTCATCAGCACTGAGCAGCTTTGCCAACCCAAAGTCAGTGATTTTCACATGCTGAGGAGTCTTGACAAGGACGTTCCTGGCAGCAAGGTCGCGGTGCACCAGGCGACGCTCCTCCAGATAGTTCATTCCCTGCAAGACGAGAGGCTGTTGGTAGGTACCGCACGCTTTGGCTTTGGATGTGCGAAGGAGCTGCCAGAGTTCAGCTGCCCTGTGGTAACACACACCACCACAAACACCTGGTAACCCATCCCACCTTCAGGAGCAGGTTGGCTGTTTTGATTTATGAGATGACTACTGCAGGATGAGGATGTGCACTTGCACAGTTACACGGAGAGCTAACTATTACCCTCTGTAAATCTGTGGGTTGATTCACCACCAGTGGAGTGATAAGGAAAAAAGAGACAATAACAGGTACATGTAGCAGGGATGTGTGTACTGGTTTAAGGCTAACTGGAATATTTTAATGGAGAAAATTGTATAATAGGCTGTGAAAAGCAAACAATGGTGTTGTCTGCTTCACTCATAGGCTTGCTGAGATGTATAAGAACAAGAACACAAACATAGATAAGACACTCTCAGAGTCTCTTGGTCTCTCTGGGAGCCAGTGTGTCTTCTCCTCTCTGCTGAGTAACCTAACTAACCACTTTGCTTCTAACCCCCCCCGCCCATCCTCCAAACTCACCTCGTGCATAAGGCAAACCCTGGGGTAAGGTAGAGGGGTGGGAAGAAGGTGGAAGGGTGGTTGGGAGCCCCTCCTGGGGACTCTGATTTCTGAGAGAGAGATTGTGTTTCTGTATTACCTTTACCTTGTATATTTCTGTAAATACCCATGTCTATTGTGCATACATCTGCTTGTACATTGTGCTAAGCTGTAAATAGAGCTTCAGTCTTTAACTTGCAGCCAGCTGAGTCTAGTCTGGGGGATTTTATAAAGGGGCACAGGTAACTCCCAAACCATCACAATGTGATTCCTTTGGGATTTAGTTCAAGAGAGACAAGATCGAGATCTTTGGATGTGGTGCTTAGGGATGTGGTTTAAGGTGAATCTTGCAGAGTAGGGTTATAGGTTGGACTTGGTTATCCTGAGGGTCTTTTCCAACCTGGATGTTTCTGTGATTCTGTGAGATGGGACTTTCGAATATGGAGGCAAAGTCAGCAGAGAACAAGCAACAAAAAATGACACCATAAGCTAGAATGAGTACCTGCAAAAGCCCAAACACATTATCCCTAACTTGCAAAATACACCAGAGAAAAACATTGATATTTGCCAGAGGTAGAGGTTGGAAAACCTGAGTAAAGGAGAGAGGAGACTTTAATGAGGATGCTTTGACATTTCATTCACTAGGCTTTCATTCACTACTGGAATGGGCTGCCCAGGGAGGTGGTGGAGTCACCATCCCTGGAAGTGGTCAAGGTGGGTATGGATGTGGCACTTGGTGCCATGGTCGAGTCTTGAGGTCTGTGGTAACAGGTTGGACTTGATGATCTTTGAGGTCTCTTCCAACCTTGGTGATACTGTGACATAAAAATGATTTTTATGTGGTACACTGCCTTGGTCTTAAGCCATCTTGCAGTTAAGCCAAAGAGCTAAGACATTCCCATGTCTGGAAGATGTTTGAGGATCCCTCGCCACCACATTCAACCATGTTCTTTCCAATTGCCCTTTCCTTCAACTTAGATCCTCTCTCATCACTGAGGGCCACATAAACACATTCTCAAAGAATAGCTGTCCAAGCAATGTTGGCTACTTGGCACCCCCAATGACTTCATGAGAGCAGAGTACTGAGTTTAACTAACACCTTCCATATGCACACAGGCCAACCCTACTGAGAGTACTTAGATGTTAATCATTCAAAGCTGCCAATACTGTGCCTTACTACAGTGTGCTCTGCCTTCTGCCTGCTAACAACAACCTGCAAAGGTGAAAAAAGATAGATACGAAATTCATTTTATGGCTGAGCTCAAGAGTTGCATCTCTTCCACTCTAACTCCTCTTTGAAAAGGCAAGTTCTTCCAGTTTCACTGCCTCTCCCCTGGTTAGGCTGGGCTCACCATGGCATACGTGCTTCCTCTGGTACAACTGCCTCTCTGGGAAGAATAGGACTAATTGTGCTGGTTTGACTTCTAAAGCATAAATCTAACAGCTGTGTTTCTGACCGCAGAGAACATTCCCCTTTCCCTTAACATCAGTCTCTTAGTGTATAGAACAAAAAAAAGTTCAGGATTTCTAAGTTTCCTGCAAGATATTTTCTCAAAACCACAATTATTCCCAGGCTGCAGGGCTCTGCCGGCGGTAGCTTGTGCGCTCCTACTTTTTATGAGGAGAGAATTAATAAAAAAAAGCACTTCAAACCTACACAGTCAATGCCAAAATGATCAGGTTGATGTGACGACAGAGTGCTGGAGGGAATAATTCCTTTCCAGCCTCCACCCCCTTCCTAAGCCCACTGCTAACCTGGACCACCATCGAATCCTTCACCCAAGTCCCTCAGCAGAACTTCACCCAAGCGCCGCTCATGTTGCCAAAACAAACCACCCAAACAAACTGGCTGGATGCCACTACAAGCGTGGATTTAATTACACAAAGAGACATTTAGCCAGCAGAGCTCTGGAAACAAAAAACCTTAAGCTGCTGACAGAAAACAGAACATCTTAAAGAAAATAATAATCATGTCATCTAGCCCTAGGAGGACATCGAAATGGCCTTGCTGCAGGGACTTACTAAGACACAAAGCCGCTGAAAGCAGGACTATGAGTTTCACACCAAGCTGTTTAAGATGCTGATGGCTAAGAGACATAACTGCACACCAAAGATGTTGAACTGCTTGTCTAGAAAGTTCAGCAGATCCTTGATTGTGTGCAGGGCAGGGGTTTAAGCCATTTTTCATCTTGCAGCGTGAGACCAATGCGTTCAGAGTTACTTCCCATGGAGTGCCTACGCTCTGAAGGAGAGGACTCCTTCAGAGTGAAAGATCATGTTTGTGGAAGATGCAAAGAAAACTCATTTCAAAGCTGTGAAAACAGAAAACAAAACTAAGCTTCCCAGGGAACTTGCCTCCTGCTGGTTAGTTACCAGACATAAATATAGCTGTTTCCACATTTTTCCCCCCTCCAAAAGTACTTTTTTCAAGAGTGAGAGAATGTCCAAAAGTCTGTCATGATTTTATCAGAGTAGTAGCACCAAACACACTGGTGGGAAAAAGCTGTATGAACAATTTATGAGTGCTTTGAGGAGAACTTCAGTGAGGAGCAGCACAAAGGACTATGTTGAAGGTCAGGCATCACCGGAGAGGGTAGATGTTGCTGCAGGCAAATGCTGAACCAACACGAAAAAAATCAAACAGGAGCTAACAATTGTGAATGGCAACCTCCTGGGCAAGTGATGCCCCAAGGATCTATTTGGGGACTGATTTTGCCACCTTACGAATTAATGAGGAGGAGGAGGAGGAGGGAAATGCTGCCTCCAGCTCATTGTCCAAAGTGACTGCAATCAGGACAGAGCAGTAATTGATTTTAAACGACAGCAAAGGAGTCACAAAAATGCAACTCACATCCCGGGCGGACACATAAATTAAAATCCACTTGCTAGGGAGCTGGCTGGAAAGAAGTACACACACTGAGATGAAAAACATGCTCTGTGTGCTTTTGGTGGCTACATTTCTCAAGTCCTCAGCATGTTTCCTGCAAGCAAACCACAGCCAGGCAAGCCTGGGATGTGTAGAAGGTCTCTGGGGACCGATAAGGCTGTAAGTGTGCGGTTAGCTGGCAGAGCGGCATTCCTCAAACAAGCAGCATTGAAGCAGCCATGTTTTTGGGATATTGCTGTCTCATATGATGAATCTCCAACAAACTGCAGCTATTTCATGGCTGGTTTTGCTCCATTCTTCCATGCTCACTAGTGGCAATCCACATTCCAAACCCAGTATGTTGCTGCTAAGGGCTAGAGGCCGTGCTTCGGCCTCATTTGCTGCTCTTCTCCTTGGCACACAGCCCCAGGAGTGATAAGGTGCTTTTTCTTTGGCACTGAGGCCATTCCAACGAGATGACAGGCATCAACTCACTGCCTGTAGATTAGAGAACAGCCTGGAGTGCTCAAATGTCTTCTGGTCACACCAGCCTGTGTTAGAATGAAGCTGGTCATTTATTCATGAACCTCTTTGGTTGGAAAAGACCTTTAAGATCACCAAGTCCGAACATCAGCCCAACACTACCACTGCCATTAAGCCATGCCTTGAAGTGCCATGTCCACACTTTTTTAAACGTCTCCACCACTTCCCTGGGACTCCTATTCCTGTGCCTGACCACTCTTTCAGCAAGGAAATTTTTCCCAACATCCAGTCTAAACACCTCCTGTTGCAACTTGAGGCCATTTCCTCTTGTCTTATCACCGGTTACTTGAGAGAAGAGACTGACTCCCTACTCCACTAGAATCTTCTTTCAGGTCATTGTAGACAGCAAGGTCTCTCCTCAATCTCTTCCATATTTATCAGCAGTTTCCATCCCCAGGAACTCAGAGGTTCCAGCCTGAAATTCTCAGAGACATGTAAGAAATACTCAAGATTTATTCAGCCTCACTGTTTGCCCTGTGGCACAGCCCAAAGAAAGCTGCAGGTTAGTACAGGAATTGCTGAACATGGTCTGAGCATAAGAAAAAATTTCTTTGCTGTGAGGGTGACAGAGCAGTGGAATAGGCTGCCCGGAGAGGTTGTGGAGTCTCCTTCTCTGGAGACACTCAAGACCCTCCAGGACATGATCCTGGACAACCTGCTCTGGGTGAACCTGCTTTAGAGCCTTGGACTAGATGATCTCCAGGGTTTCCTTCCAACCCCTACCACATGTTTTTCTGCCAGTCCTTGTGAATTCTACTCCCTCCCTGCCACTGCTTTGTCACATCACATTGCCAGTTCATGACTGGGCATTTGCTTTGAACACAACTGTCTTGGTGCTAATGTTACACTGTCTAGAAGACAGTTAATGTTTGCTCAGCAGCTTGACAAGGGTCAGTTGTTGAAGACACAGTGACAGTGTCACATGTAAGGTATCTAGGAAGCGTGTGGTGACGTGGAAATATTGACAGAGGCCAGTGAGTAAATTAGCAGACTGTGTGGTGTCAGATCTGCCTGGTACTGAATCTGAATCTGGAGTCCTGTGTGCAGTTCTGAAGCCCCTAGCACAGGAAGGACATGGAAGTGTTGGAGNCCTGTGCTAGTGGGAGGTGTCCCTGCCTATGGCGGAGGGTTGGAACTAGATGATCCTTGAGGTCTCTTCCAACCTTCCCATTCTATGATTCTATGGTGGAACCTGAGCTGTGCCTGAGCTGGGAGCCTGCTGGTGCACTTACCTTTGCAATCTGCACACACCAGTTGAGAAGGTACTGGGAGCCAATGTTGTCCTTGTGCTCCCGGATGTAGTCGAGGAGGCAGCCGTAAGGCATCAGCTGTGTGATGAGCTGGACAGTGGAAGTGAGGCAGATTCCCAGCAAGCGGCACACGTGAGGGTTGTCAACACTAGCCATCACATAAGCTTCCTGAGCAGAAAGGAATAAAAGCTATGTCAGACACTCCCTTTGGGAAGACAGAAATGGTTGGAGGTGGTAGGAGGTAAGTTGGTCGTTTGGTTGCTAAAATAATACATGCCAACTCTGTGCCCATACAAAATACTTGTATGTCCCACTCTGTGGACTGAGATTTATTCCTCTTGGTGGAAAGTGTAAATTCCAAACACTGAAGCATCACTGAGATGCTGCAGAAGAATGGGTCTCCCACTACTGGTACACCAAGCAAAAAACCTTGGGGACAAACTGAAGAGCCCCTCTGCTCTGCCCTGGTGAAACCATATCTGGAATACTGTGTCCAGTT
Organism: Ramphastos sulfuratus; assembly: GCA_013399055.1. NCBI lineage: Eukaryota > Metazoa > Chordata > Aves > Piciformes > Ramphastidae > Ramphastos > Ramphastos sulfuratus. The sequence continues at coordinate 141,170 of WBNM01019234.1, read as the reverse complement.
TTGGGCTTCCCAGTTTAAAAGAGGCAGGGACCTGCTGGAAAGAGTCCAGCAGAGAGCCACAAGGATGACTGGGGGTCTTGAGCATCTCCCTATGAAGAGAGACTGAGAAACCTGGGGCTGTTTAGTCTGGAGAAGAGAAGACTGAGAGGAGATCTGATCAATATATACACATATCTGAGGGGTGGGTGTCAAGTGGCTGGGGCCAATCTCTTCACTGATCAGCAGCAATAAGACAAGGAGCAGTTGCTACAAACTGGAATACAGGTTTCACTTCAACATGAGGAGAAACTTCTTTACAGTGAGGGTGACAGAGCACTGGAAAAGGCTGCCCAGAAAGGTTGTGAAGTCTCCTTCTCTGGAAACTTTCCAAACCTGCCTCGATGCATTCCTGTGTGTACTACCCCAGAGGATCCTGCCTTAGCAGGGAGGTTGGATTCAATGATCTCTGGAGGTCCCTTCCAACCTCTAAAGTTCTGTGACTCTGTGACCCAGGACAAATTAATGAATTGAACATTAATTGGAAGCTGATGGGATTTCATCATTTTTAGCACCTAATTGCAAGGGCAACACATCTTGAGAAGACACATCATCTAGCCTTTTAGCCTCCTACCACACCTCCACAAATCTCTAAAACTGACTGGAAATCAATACTTTTGAGACCTCTGTCCCTCTGTTAGGGTTAGTACTAAACCAGAAAGTCAAAACTGTCACCTAGGGTGGGAGTGACAGTTTGAATTTCTAAGAGACAAGGCTTCTTTGACCATGCTGTTCTTCAGCCCACAGGAAATCAAACAGGCTAATAGCTCACCTCTTTAGCCAACTCAGTATGTGTCTTACTTTAAGTGACACTGGTGAAAATGCTGCCTCAATTTGGAAAAGCTGGTTTAGACCCATAGCAATGCAAGTGACACCAGGAAGGTACTTGTCATGTGGGAGCCTAAGCATGATAAACCCTTGTGTCAACTGGAATTTCATAAAGATTTGAAAACCTCTTCTTTCAAGCCTGAGTCCACCCTTTGTAGATTTAGGTACCTATCTAAGCTACCCAAGGTACCTCCTCCTTTTCCTTTGCTCTTCTGTAGGGAGAGGCCCTTCCTACAGAGGGCTGGAGCAGCATGGACCAGATACACTGAATACATCCTTTAACCTGGCCACAGGGTAGAAACCCCAGACTTTGTGGGTTGTGTTTTTGTATTCAAAACCTACTTTTGGATTTAAATTTGAGGTCTGTGTTTATACTGACACCCACTGTCAAGTGCAAGCTCAAAGAATGGATTCCAATAGTGGGGAAAAAAACCTGGATATGAAGTTGTGTTTGTTTTAAATGAACTTTGTTTGTGTCTGATTTTCTTCTGGACAAATGTAAAGACATTTAATTGAAAGCCAACACAATGGGAAATAAATGGTAATTTGCCCATGCAATGAGCATTTGGGTCAGCATCTCAACTCAGCATCTGGAGTGACACCAACTCATCATCCCTTGGCAACTCAACATTAGGCTAGCAGCACCCCTCAAGTTAAAAACAATAGTCAGGGGAAGGAGCAAACCTGCACTTTCTAAGAGTTTAGGGAATGAAATACCACAGCACTTTACTCATCATCTAACCAGCTTTCCATGGATGCCACATAGCTCTGCAGCTGGTAAGAACTATTATTAAGCTAAGTTATTAAAGCAGTGACGTTCAAGAAATAAGTCACCTAGACTCTGAAGCAATAATTTTGGGCTTTGTTATTATTTGATGTGCCAGTTGAAGCACAACATGATGTAACACAGCTTTCTACTCCTTGGTATCCTTGTTTCTAAGTCTCTGGGACTGAAATAGTCTGCAGGCAGCCAGGTTGAAGACGATCTCTGGCAGAACTGGGTAAGGGCTCCTCAACCTACTGCAGGATGTGAGCAGGGCATTGAAAAACAACTCTCTTGTCAAGGCTAATACTGATTCTGTAGGCTAGCCCAAGGAAAGATAAAGCAAGAAGGCAATGTGCTGTTCAGTTATGTAGGGGCTCAGATGTAAGCAGAGACTGAACTGTGCCATACCTCCCTAGGCTTTCAAGAGAGCCGTCCTACTGACACAGAGTGCCTGCTCTTTGCCTTGCTTCCTGTTGGGATTTAGATCCACCTTGTATTCACACAACTACAGATTGGTGGGGAATGGAAGGGATGTCTGGAGATCATCCAGTCCAACCCCCTGCTAACACGGGGTCATCCAGAGCAGGTTATCCAGGATGGTTTCCAGGCAGCTTTTGGAAGTCTCTAGAGAAGGAGACTCCACAATGTCTCTGGGCAGCCTGTTCCAGTGCTCTGACACCCTCACAGGAAAGAAATTCTTCCTTAAGCTCAAGTGAAACGTCCTGTGTTCAGGGCAGCAAAGCTGGAGCTGTTCTCACTGCCCACCTGCTGTGCAGCCTGCAGGGGGCTGACCTGGGGGTTGAGAACTGGGCTGCTGAAAGAGCGGGGTGGGCTTAGGGGCCACACAGCTGTCAGAGAGCGGCCAAGCCTTGACACTGCCTCTTCCATCTGGTACCGCAAAGTGAAACAGGCCACCACCTCCTCGCAGGGAGCAGAAGGGACCTATTGTGCAGTTGTGAGTCCCTCTAAGTAGCCCAAGACATTAAAGTGGGCCTTTGTTTCAACTGTTTATCTTGGAAATGTCTGTGGTACACTCTGACCTGCTCCAAGTATGTGTGGTATTCAACAACAGCCTTCTGAATTAGCCCTACCCTAATAAAGCCAGCGAGAGCTTGTCTGCCTTGTGCACGCTAAAGCTGCTGCACTTGGTCTATGCTCACTGTGTTACTCTAAGACAAATCATCTCTAATTGGACATTATTATCTCTGAGGTTTCAGAGACCTTGAAAAGCTGGGTTTGTACCAAAAAATCTGGTTTGGGAGAACCTTTTCGGAGTCATCTGTCTGACTTCTTTTGTGGGTTTTGTCTTTTTAAGTGGAAGGAATGAATTCCATCAACCAAATCGTCTCAAAAAATGAACAAGGCTGGGGAAAACAAAAACAAAAACCCAAGAGCTTTTTGTTAAGCATCCTAACTCAAAGGAAACAAAATGATAAGGTGAGGATACATTGCAGAAACCTTGGAAAGAGGAAGTGGTTTGACATCACTGAAGATTGTGCAGTCCTTGCCTCTGCTGCCTAAGTCCTGTGAGTCTCCTGACATGCTGAAGGCAGGGTGCAGTACCATAGGCTAATTCATTAACCCTGCCTTCAGTACACAGGAATTTAATGCAGTTAAGTCCACATCACACAATCACAGAACAGTTTGGGTTGGAAGGGACCTTAAAGACCATCTTGTTCCAAACCCCTGCCACGAGCAGGGACATCTACTAGGACAGGTTGCTCAAGGCCCCATCCAACCCTGCCTTGAAGAAAGCATCCTTTGCAAAGACTGTGTTATGCTCCTTATTGCTGTGGAGAGGGAAATGGGGAGCAGGTCTCAGGGCAGGCAGCTGAGCAGCATCTTTGCCAGCTCCTCAATGCAGAGAATGCCAGCAAAGAAAAGGGCCAGCAGGCAAGGGATGTAGGGACCTGAACAACATGGGTTTGGGAGCTGGGGCTTGAGACTAACTAAACTAAAATCAGAATGAATATTACTTCATTTAGGACAAGAGGAAATGGCCTCAAGTTGCATCAGGGGAGGTTTAGGTTGAATACTAGAAGAAATGTCTTAACTGAAAGGGTTCTCAAAGACTGGAATAGGCTCTCCAGTGAGGTGATTGAAGCCCCATCCCTAGAGGTGTTGAAAAGAGGCAGAGATGTGGTGCTGAGGGACATGGTTTAGCACCAGGCTTGGTGAAGTTAGAGAATGGTTGGATTCAGTGATCTTAAAGGTCTTTTCCAATCAAAATGATTCTATGATTCTAAGCTCCCATAGCCTACTTCCATAAACTTCTGCCATGTTTTCTGAAGTGATGAGCTATGTCCAAGTAACAAAATAAAATTCCCAGCAAAATAATTTCTTGCTTTATGGTAGAGAAATCAGACAGCTGGGATATTTTTTCTTTGCTTTTGGATTTATAGTTATTTTAATTCTCTGCAACCAAACCACTAGCTTATGACAATCTGCAGGGTCAGGATTCAAGGACTGTTCAACAGGATTCAAGAACTACTGTTACTGGCTTTAGTGCTGCCATAATGGTAATGAATAGCACAGTTTAAGGTCTGAAACATCAGAGTAGAGAGAATTAGCTGTAAATGCATGCTCCTGACTTCTCCTTAGGTGCTACCTCACAAGTATAACAGTAGTGTTTGGAGCACAGGGTTCAATGGAGACACAAAATCACTCAACAAACTGGGCTGTAAAGTCCAGTACATCTAGGTCTATAACCTACTTCTGTGATTCTGTAATCATAGAATGGTTTGAGTTGGAAAAGACCTTTAAGATGATCTAGCTCCAAGCCCCCTGACATGGACAGGGACACCTTCTACTAGACCAGGTTGCTCAGGGCCTCATCCAACCTGGCCTTGAACCCATCCAGGAAGGGGACATCCAAAATCTCCCTGGGCAAATTTCTTCCTAATATTCAGCCTAAATCTACCCTCCTCAAGCTTCAACACATTCCCTCTCATCATGCCACAGCATCCCCTTGTAAAAAGTCCCTTCCCATCTTCCTTGTAAGCCACATTCAGGTACTGAAAAGCTGCTCTATGGTCTCCCCAGTACCTTCTCTTCTCCAAAGTGAACAGCCCTAAGTTTCTCAGTCTGTCCTCATAGTTGAGGTGCTCGAGCCCTCTGATCATCTTTGTGGCTCTCCTTTGGACCCTCTCCAGAAGTTTGATATCCTTCTTGTGTTGTGGGCCCCAGAACTGGGTGCAGTACTGCAGGTAGGGTTCTCACAAGAGCAGAGTAGAAGGGAGGAAACAACTCCTGGTTGCTGAATGACCATGGAGAACTCAGTCTGGGGTGCAAAACTTCTTCCCACCCAAAATCCTGAAATGCCTTTAGTAGTTACAGGAGAAAATCCACAGACCACTGACAACTTGACAAATAAAGCATGAAAACTTACATCCAGTATTTCCTTGTTGGCTTTTGGTGATGTAGCCTCTCTCAATTCTTTAATAGCAACAGGGATTTTGACCTTCTCCCCTTCTGGGATCCAAAGGCCCTAGCAAAAGAAGTACAAAGAGTTACTCAGTCTTGTATCCAACAGCTTAATTCTCACAATTCCATATGCACTTTATACCTTCTGAGTAGACTTAAATATTCTGGGAAGACATGGCAGAGAGCAAAAATAGGGGGAAAAAAAAGTTTTGTGGGTGTTAGCAAAATCCTGCTGGTGTAGAGAATTGCATTTCTCTTTGTCACCTCTACCAGGGTTTGGGAAAAACATGTTCATTACCATCTCTGTTTAGACAGCCCAAGAGATGCATAAAGAGCAACTCTGATCTCACTAATGCCCTCTGAAGGGCAACTAACTAGCTGCAGTAAAACAAACCATTGCCTAGGACAGGCTGAGAGAGTTGGGGCTCTTCAACCTGGAGAAGACTTCCAGGAGACCTTGGAGTGGCCTTCCAGTATCTGAAGGGGGCTACAGGAATGCTGGGGAGGGACTATTGACAAGGTCTTGCAATGACAGGACAAGGGGCAATGGGTTTGAAGTGGCAGAGGGGAGATTGAAACTGGATGTTAGGAGGAAGTTGTTTGCAGTGAGGGTGGTGAGACACTGGCACAGGTTGCCCAGGGAGGTTGTGGCTGCTCCCTCCCTGGGGGTGTTCAAGGCCAGGTTGGATGAGTCCTTGAGTGACCTGTACTAATGGGAGGTGTCCCTGCCTATGGCAGGGGGTTGGAACTGGATGATCCTTGAGGTCCCTTCCAACCTTACCATTCTATGATTCTATAGGAGGATGGAGCCAGACTCTTCTCAGATGTGTTGAGTGACAGGACAAGGGGCAAAGGACATGGAAGGTTCCATGGAAACATAAGTAAAAAATTCTACAGTTTCAGGGTGGCAAAGCACTGGAACAGGCTGCCCAGAGAGGTGGTAGAGTCTGCATCTCTGGAAGCATTCAAAACTGGATGTGTTCCTGGGTCATCCTGCTCTAGCAAGGGGACTGGAGCAGATGATCCTCAAAGGTCCCTTCCAATGTCTACCATTTTGTGGTTCTGTGACCTCTTGCAGGTGAAAATCTAATTAATCAGTTCATTCCAGCAGCTGCATGTGCAAACCTTCATCACACCCAATTTATAGATCATGAGATAAGCAGAATTGCTGTTTTCTCATGAAAAGAGGATTGCATCTATACTGTGGGAACAATCCAGTTCTAACTACATGCAGTAGCAGGTAGGTTTATGTCTGACTGGTTCAGTGCTCAACATCTGCAGTGCAGGAGGCCATTTAGGCAGCAGGTAAATGGTGTGGCACTGCTAGGACACTCAGCTGAAGTGGCCAGCAACATAGGTGCACATTTCCAAAGGTCAGTAGGATTAGTGCCCCAGAAGCTCCTAACCACAGCTGGAAGCCTGCTTCACAATTTAGCACTTCATGAAGCTATAGTTTGGATTTCAGCACTGCTGGCAAAGCCTGAAACATGTGCCCTGAATAAAAGGAAGAACTTGGTGAAGGAGGAATGTAGAGGATAAACAAACACCAATTGAATAAATGCCTTGTGGACCTACACAACTGAAGCTGTCTAGACAATTCCACACACCTGAGACAGCTGTAAAGAAAGAGCAACTGACAATTATGAAAACAAGACCACAGGGAAAAATGGTTTAGCAACAATGTGACCCAAGTGCATTTCTTTTTTTTCTCCTTAATATTCACACCTGGCAGTGAATTTGGCTGTGGTAGGCAGTTTTTAGCTTGAGATCTCTGTCCTCCAGGTTTAGCAGTATGGTTTTGGGAGCACCTTATGTAAAACTTCCCATCTTATCTGATTCACAATGCAGCTAATGATGATTGAATCATCTCTCCATATGATATTTATAGGCTAAAAAGTCTAGTTTGAAAAAAACTATATACAATGATCACAGCTCCTGAGGTGTTCATACCTCACTGAATCACTTTAGAGGATTGGAAGGACTTTAGAGGTTGGAAGGGACCTCCAGAGATCATTGAGTCCAACCTCCCTGCCAAGGCAGCATTCCTTAGGGTAGTTTGAACAGGAACACATCTAGGTAAGTTTGGAAAGTCCCCAGATAAGGAGACTCCACAACCTCTCTGGGCAGCCTGTTTCAGTGCTCTGTCACCCTCACTGTAAAAAAGTTTCTCCCCACGTTGAGGTGAAACCTTCTATGATCCAGTTTGTAGCTGTTGCTCCTTGTCTTATTGCTGCACACCACCAAAAAGAGATTTGCCCCAGCAACTTGACACCCACCTCTCAGATAGAGAGAGAGATCTATACATTGATAGATCTCCTCTCAGGCTTCTCTTGCCCAGACTAAACAGCCCCAGGTTTCTTAGTCTCTCTTTGCAGCGGAGATGCTCGAGTCCTTGTCATGCTCTGCTGGACTCTCTCCAGCAGGTCCCTGTCTCTTTTGTACTGGGGAGCCAAAACTGGACACAGTATTCACAGTATCACAGTATCAGCAAGGTTGGAAGGTATGGCCTCACCAGGGCAGAGCAGAGGGGGAGAAGAATCTCCCTAAACCTGCTGGCCACACTTTTCCTGATGCTCAGGATGCCTTTGACTCTTTTGGCCACAGGGCACATTGGTTGCCCATGCAGAACTTGCTGTCCACCAGGACTCCAAGGTCTTACTCCATGGAGCTGCTTTCCAGCAGGGTAGCTCCCAACCTGTACTGGTGGTACTTTGTTTGGGCAGCTTCTGCATGAGGAAGTGAGATGGAAAAGGGAAGAAGAAACGTGGTGATCTTACCTTATAAACAGTGCCAAAAGCTCCAGAGCCTAAAACTTTGACCTTTTTAAATTCTGTTTCCTTTAAGATTCTCAGATGAGCCTGGTTTGGTGCCTCCCCACTGGGTGTCAGTGGCTCCACAAGCTGGTGAAGAAAGAAGACAATGTTAGAAGGATACACAGCCCAGGAGGACAGCAAGCAGAGCACTTAAGGGAGTCAACTAAATCCTCCTTTAAAATAATCAACACCTGCAAGTTTGTGAGAGGACAACTCCACTCTGACTTGCAGCAATGAATATCTAAAGTAGCTCCAAATTTCAAAGGTAAAATCAATCCCAGACTGGCAACTTTAGGAGGAAGTTGTTTGCAGTGAGGGTGGTGAGGCACTGGAACAGGTTGCCCAGGGAGGTTGTGGCTGCTCCCTCCCTGGAGGTGTTCAAGGCCAGGTTGGACGAGGCCTTGAATAACCTGTGCTAGTGGGAGGTGTCCCTGCCTGTGGTAGGGGGTTGGAACTGGATGATCCTTGAGGTCTCCTTCCAACCTTACAATTCTATGATTCTATGATTCTAACTGCCAATTTGAAGGAGGATGAAGGAATGCTGCTGTTCAAATGCAGCTTTTGACTTCAAAGCCTTAAAACACATGGCATGAAGAGCAATGTGATTACCACAGATCCTAAAGAAGGTTATTGATGGGTATTTTGGTTGCTTGATTTTTTTAAATTATGAGTTAATGATGAAAAGGTTTTTAATACTGGGCAGAAATCATCTGCAACCTTTCATGTCTGGATGAAATTTCCATGGTACCAGTAGCCCCCACTCCATGGTTTGCAAGCAGCCATTGAAACTCTAAGAGTCATTCTTTTGTCAATTAAAAAAAGGATGTGGAATTGACTAGTGATGTGTGCAGAATGTGATCTAAGCCTTATTGCTAACAGCAGCAATGCCCTTCAAACAGACATCACAAAACGAATCACAGAATGCATCGGGTTGGAAAGGACCCACAAAGGCCATCTTGTCCAACACCCCATGACACAAGCAGGGGTATCCCCAACTAGGTCAGGTTGCTCAGAGCCCCATCAAGCCTGACCTTGAATGTCACCAGGCAAGAGGCCTTCACCTACTTGGGCAACCTGTTCCATTCAGCATTTCACTACCCTCAGCATAAAGAACTTAGAGCCACAAAGATGGTTAATAGAGTGTGACATTTCTCTTACAAGGGGAGCCTGAGGGAGCTGGAGCTCTGCTGCTTGGAGGAGACTGAGAGGTGACCTCATCAATATTTATGTAAAGGTGAGTGCCAGGAGGCTGGAGCCAGGCTCTGCTGGGTGATGCCCAATGACAGCACAAGGGGCAATGGGTGGAAGCTGAGGCATAGGAAGTTTCATTTAAACATGAGGAGGAACTTTTTCCCTATGAGGATGACAGAACCCTGGAACAGGCTGCCCAGGGGAGGTGTGGAGTCTCCCTCTCTGGAGATATTCCAAGTTGGAAAAGACCCTTGCAATCACCAAGTCCAACCTAGAACTCTACTCTACAAGATTCACCTTAAACCATAAACCCAAGCACCACATCCAAATGAACCTTAAACACATCCAGGGTTGGTGACTCCACCACCTCCCTGGGCAGCTCATTCCAGTCCCTGACCACTCTCTCCACGAAAAACCTTTTTCTAATATCCAATCTAAACCTGCCCAGTCTCAGCTTGAGGCCATTCCCCCTTGTTTTGTCTCCAGTTATCTGTGAGCAGAGCCCAGCAGCAGCCTCTCCACAATGTCCCTTCAGGCAGCTGTAAACAGCAGTGAGGTCTCCTCTCAGCCTCCTCTGTTTCACACTAACCATCCCCAGCTCCCTCAGTTGCTCCTCACAAGATTTATTCTCCAGACTCTTCCCGAGCTTTGTTGCCCTCCTCTGGACCTGCTCCAGCACCTCCACATCTCTCTTGTCATAAGATGCCCAAAACTGAACACAATACTCAAAGTGTGGCCTCACCAAAGCCAAGTCCAAGGGGACAATCACCTCCCTACTCCTGCTGGCCACAGCGTTTTTAATACAAACCAGGATGTCATTGGCCTTCTTGGCTGCCTGGGCACACTGCTGGCTCATATTCAGCTCCTGTCTATTCCAACCCCCAGATCCCTTTCTGCCAGCAGCTCTCCAGCCACACTGCCCCAAGCCTGTAGTGTTGCTTGGGGTTGTTGTGACCCATGTTCTGGATCTGGCATCTGGTCTTGTTGAAACTTATCCCATTGATGTTGGCTAATTGATCCAGCCTATCCAATACCCTCTGCAGAGCCTACAATGAAGGGAGTAACATCTTCAAATGCACCCAAGTTGTCTCAGCAGGCTCAAGGCTCATCTAGAGCCAGGAACTCTTTTATGAGTGAGGCTGTATGCAGCATAGTGGCATGGCTCAGCAAACTCACTGCACATCTCCCTAAAGGCACAGGTGTTCTGAGTAGACAGTCTCAGTGACTTTCATTGGGATTTTGACACCTAAATCCCCTAAAGCTTTTCAAAGTGAGACCCAGAGGGGTCAAATCCAAGATGAAGTGAGGAAGAGTGAGGTGCACACCACCTCTTTTCTGACTTTCTGGCCAACCCAAGGGCAGATGCAAGGTGCTTTTCAAGGTATGAGGAGGCCAGCACCAGCAGAGTAGCTGGTGTTGTGGCTGTGCTGGTGGCACTCTGTCGTGGTAGGCCTAAGCAGGCCAAATTAGGCTTGTACATGTCCTGGCTTGCCCAAGCATGTTTTTCTGCTTCCCCTCCTTCTGTTTTGGGGAGAGCAACGGCAGGAAAAGGGACAAAGCCACTAAGTCTGGGGTCTGTGGCCTGCCCAGCAACTGCGGTAAACGGGGTGCACACGGTTGCCTNACTGACCGCAAAGCCTTCTCTGCCAGTTTAAATCGAGTCCAATTAATGTATATATTTAATAGTTATTTCTAGATCCTATTAGAACCTGTATATAGTTTCCATAACGTTGCAAAGAGCCTGTTATTATTATTAAATGGTGATCGGGGTGATGCGAGTTCTGAATATTTCATATTAATAAACTCTATATTAATATTATTAAAATACCATCTTGCAGTAATTAACGACCCCTTCCATAACACACTCACCTCCCTCTCCTGCAGCAGCCGGCGCAGGGTCCGCTTTCTGACGATGTGGCGCCTCCGCAAGTAGAGGCCAATGCCCAGACTCACCACTACCAGGCACAGGAGGCCTCCGACAACGCCAGCTGCTATAGATGGGATTTTGGAGCTGCAAGACAGGAGGGGATGCAAAATGAGACAAAAATGCTTAAGTGTAAGGTTTTCAAAAAACCTTACAGAGGTTGCATGAAGCATTAGGTTTTGATGTTCTCTTAAGCCTATTTGACACTTCAGGTGTCTTGGGCATCTGTATTTTTAAGTTCCTCATCCAGCAAACTGCTCAAAGTCTTCACTTTTCTCTCAAAACTCACAAACTTAGGTGATCCTCATAGCTTAAGCAAGGAGATTTCTCTTCCCTTTGACAAACCCAACAAGAACATGATCGTCAAATACGTGATGTCTACATATGCAAACCATGGGCAGCCTGCATTTGATTAGATACATGAAGCACACAGAGAGAAAGTGATATCAAGAAGGCACATGCAGCTCTGATACCAGCAATGAAGCTGACATCTCATCATTACTGGGCAGGGGATGGTCCTCCTTCCCTAAGGAGGGTCTGGTCTGAGGCCAGGTACTGTGTGAACTCTCCATGCTGCACGTACGGATTGCTGCCTCCTTATGAGAGCCTGAGTCATTTCAAACTCAAATTGAAAAGGAAAAAACCTGTTTACCAAGGTTGGTTGTTAGTCTGTGCTTAGACAGTTTCTAGCTTGTACTGAATCCACCACAGCTCCTTCTAACTTGCCCCAGGGAACACTACAAAAGAGTCACTTTTTAACAGTTCTTCTATGCTGAATTTCTCTGGCTATAGGATGACACAGTGGCCAGAAGCTAAAATCCTTCTCTTTTAGTCAGAGAAGCCTGTTTGCTTATTGCATGACTTTATGCAAGTCATGAGGCCAGAGAGTGCAATGTGAGAGGTTGTGTAGTCTCTTCTCTGGAAACTTTCAAAACCTGCCTGGACACAAGCCTGGCCAACTTGATCTAGGTGAACCTGCTTAACAAGGGGGCTTAGACTAGATGGTTTCTGGAGATGCCTTCCAACCTCCACCAATCTGTGATTCTGTTGTCACAGGGCTGGAAAAGACTCCATGGGTCTCTGAGATGAATTCCTTGTAATGCATATAGCTATCTAAATCCTAAACATATCTCTCTCTGCCACACACTCTCCTTTCTTCAACTCCTCCTTTTGTCCTCCAGCAACAGACCCCACTGTTACAAGCTAAGCAGAACAAGGTTTTGGAGTCTTGTGGCAGTAAGGATATTTCTCAGCTCTTCAAAAGATTTTTATAGGTGGGACCCTGCTCTAATCTGTCACTTTGCTGTACAGAACTGAAGATTTAACTTGAGTCTCAGCCTAGCAGTGTCCACTGTGGGAATGTAAACACATATGCATTCTTTCCAGCTCTGTCCTTAATTGTAGCAGATGAAATACTCACCCATTTGGACAACCTTCAAGACCTGGTCCTTTGCACCTGTGAAAACAAATGAATGTTACAAACATATTAGCTCTGGCTAATACTTCTGTAGTTCCAGCTAAGAAGAGGGCTACTGACTGAAAAGTTTGTGTTTCAGAGCAGTCCAAGTATTAGCAAAGGAATTTGTAACAGAGTCCATTAAATATCAGCCAATGGACTTGCTCCAAGATCTTTCAGCTACAGGCATAGTTATGCTGCATACTGTTTAAAGAACAATTTGAAACAGTTTTCCATCATGTGCTAGAATTGGGGGAAGGACACAGATACACAACATTCAAATGGACCTGGATTCCCTGGCTCTGCCTGGACATCTGCGTTAGTGCAGAGGCTCAGGCTTGACCATGGGGAACAACAGAAGTAGCCTGTAAAAGGGCAGAATGTGTCACTGCAGACTCTCCTGCATAGTCCTTGCTTCCTGGTAAGTAAAAGATTCCAATTTCCAGGTTTTCTACTGCAAAGGAAATCTTGGGTGGCAGATACACACTCCCATCAGTAAACAGGATTTGACAGTACTCTCTTTGGCTAGAACCTGTTGGTAAGTGTCCACAGCATTCATCTTTCATAATCTAAGGCCTTATGTTACTGGTAATGTAAACAAGTACAACATTTATCCAGAGAGCCAGAAACTCTACCAGCATTCATCCTCCATTGGAATTAAAAGTGCCCAAAATTCTTTTTTGGCAGCCCAATGCAAAAACCAACACAGATGAAAACACAGTGGCTTCATCCAGCTGATAGTCTAACACGTGTGAGAGGCACCACACACTTGGGGACTGATCTGTTGGAAGGCAGAGAAGGGGGAAAGGATTTGAGGGTCCTAGTTGGTGAGAGGTTGACCATGAGCCAGCAATGTGCACTTGTGGCCAGGAGGGGCAATGCCATTCTGGGGTGTATGAGAAGGGCTGTGGTTAGTAGGTCAAGAGAGGTTCTCCTGCCCCTTTACTCTGCCCTGGTGAGGCCACGTCTGGGCCCAACTGAAGAGGAACATAGAACTGCTTGAGAATGTCCAGTGCAGAGCCACAAAGATGCTGTAGGGAATGGAACAGCTCTCTTACAAGGAGAGCCTGAGGGAGCTGGGGCTGTGCTGCTTGGAGAAGAGGAGACTGAGAGGTGACCTCATTAATGTTTATAAAGATGTAAAGGTGAGTGCCAGGAGGATGGAGCCAGGCTCTGCTGGGTGATGCCCAATGACAGGACAAGGGGCAATGGGTGGAAGCTGAGGCATAGGAAGTTTCATGTAAACATGAGGAGGAATTTTTTTCCCTGTGAGGGTGAAAGAACACCGGAACAGGCTGCCCAGGGGGGTTGTGGAGTCTCCCTCTCTGGAGATATTCAAAACCCACCCGGATGTGTTCCTGTGTGATCTGGTCTAGGTGATCCTGCTCTGGCAGGGGGGTTGGACTGGATGAGCTTTTGAGGTCCCTTCCAGCCCCTGACATTCTGTAATTCTGTGATTCTATGATTGCCCAAGTGCTGCTGGGCTACAAGATGTATGCTCTTCATGGGAACTGTGGTCTTTGTGGTGTCTACCGAGGAAGGAGAGCATTACAGAGAGGGTTACATCACCTCTGAAAAGCAGCAAGGAGAAAAGTCCAGTTTGTGATATCTGCTCCTTGCACTGACTTAAAAGAAAATGGATCATCCCAAAACAACTCCAGAGGTCAAGTAGGGGCTAAGGAGCAGGTCTGTGCTAGGAAAACTGCTCTGAATTCCTTCTTGCTGAGGGGAGGAATCAGAAAAATTCCAAAATGGCAGGGGGAGTTGCAGAGCTTATCTCAAAACCTGATCTAGGTCTGGACAAGGAAGAGGTGAAGCAACCACTCATTTTGTTGGGTTTTATTTGTTTGTTTGTTTTCACTACTCTGATCTGGTATATTTGCCTTGTTTCTGGGCCAACACAGCACTCCAAGATGCAGCATCTGGAAGGTCTTGTGAGGTCACTGGGCTCCCATGCAAGAATGTGGATCCTGGTGTCCTGGAAGTGCTGTGCATACTGGTTCCCGGATGCACAGAGGGGCTGCGTGTGTACAGCAAAAGCAGCAGCTTGCTTACAGTCACAGGAGACACAGCTTGCTTGGCACTGGGCTCCTCTCATCAGGTGCTCAAGGAAAAACTCATCTGGAACTCAAGAAAAAACTCATCTGGAACTCAAGACCTCACCCTGTCATACTCCACCATCTGGATATGGATTTCTATGTGCTAATGCAATGAAGCACACGTGCAGCTTCTCCTGAGGAGGATGTGAAATTAAAAGACTTCATTTCAGAATGTCACTGTAGTCCCACTTATCCCTTCCTAAAATTTCTGGTTTACCATGCTACCTTATGGTGGCAAGTCCTCCACGTGCTTCCTAACAGCAAAAAACACCTCTCTGAGGGGATAGCATCTGCAGCCTGAGGAATGACCAAGCAGTTGTTTTCCTACACCAGAAAGCAGAAACAGGAGAACTGCAGATTTTCATCAGTCCCCTTCTTTTTTCGGAATTATTTCCCACACAAATCCACTGATATCAAGTCTGATGAGAGAAAGTAAAAAAAGGTGTTTTGGAAGAAAATGACAGAGCAGCTTGTGCTTTTCCAATCCCACTTGGTTTGCTGATTAATTCACAAGTCAAAGAAGAAGGTTGCCCAGGGAGGTTGTGGCTGCTCCCTCCCTGGAGGTGTTCAAGGCCGGGTTGGACGAGGCCTTGAGTGACCTGTGCTAGTGGGAGGTGTCCCTGCCTATGGCAGGGGTTTGGAACTAGCTGATCTTTGAGGCCTCCTTCCACCCTTACCATTCTATGATTTTAAGAAACACAGCCTGTGACAAATATCCATCCACGACTAAGCATAACCATCTTTCTTTAAGTGGAATTTTATGATGACTCTCAACATAAGTAACCCAGGTTTTATGGAATCTAAACAATCACTGACTCCATTCCTGAGTCGTTTTCCTCCTGCTTACAGAAACCAAAATATGTGACCTTGTCTTATGAGCTGCCTTGAGACCTTATGGATGTATCAGATGGAATCTAGCAGCGGTTGTAGTCTCTGAACTACCTCTTTACTTCTTAGAACACCAGTGCTGTGGACAGTCCCTGAGAACTACTGCACCCTCAATTCAGCATTTCATCTGTGTACACAGGTGTTCCTCATCCCAGTGCAGACACAGCTATTTCTTTCCCAAATCTATCAAGATTTTAACAACTTTCTCCTCAACTCACATTTCCTAATTTAATGTACTGTGTCCAGTTCTGGAGCCCCTGTTACAAGAGGGATATGGATATGCTGGAAGGTGTCCAGAGAAGGGCCGTGAGGATGATCAGAGGGCTGGAGCACCTCTGCTATGAGGACAGACTGAGGGAGTTGGGGCTGTTCAGTCTGGAGAGGAGAAGGCTCCAAGGTGACCTTATTGTGGCCTGTCAGTATCTTAAGGGGGCTACAAGAAAGCTGGGGCGGGACATTTTAGGCTGTCAGGTAGTGATAGGACTGGGGGGAATGGAACAAAGCTAGAAATGGGTAGGTAGAGACTGGATATTAGGAAGAAGGTCTTCACCATGAGGGTGGTGAGCCCCTGGAATGGGCTGCCCAGGGAGGTGGTGGAAGGCCCTTCCCTGGGGGTGTTTCAGGTCAGGCTGGATGAGGCTTTTAGATCAGACAGACCTGCAGGGTACAGAGCAGGAGCACCAAATGTGGGCTGGGTTTTTGCTTTGAAAACATCACAGTCCAATAATCAAGTCTCAAACCCTAAAACCTGCATCCTGTGTCCTTTTCAGATCAGAAACCGAAGGAGGGGACAGTCATTAGTTATTGTCAGGTAGGTTAAATACAGCTCACTTCACAGCTCACTAGAGGAAGCAGTTTGAGAGTGCCCCCAAATGAGGACAAACTGGCTCATACAGACAGTGATGCCTATTAATAAAGACACAGGAGCCAAGCAAGGCTTTAAGAGAGCAAATGCCAGCATATGGAAAGAAGAAAAAATCCAGATCATCACTACAGTGCCCCACTGGAACTTCCCTCCTGAAAAATGAAAGGTGCAGAGAAAAATGAGCCCCGCAGAGCCCAGCATCCACCAGGTGTCACTGATGTTCCTCCCAGAACCAGAAAACCCAGCACCAAGCCAGGTGGAGGGAAAAAAGATAGGGCAGCGCTGGTGGGAGAGTTCTGCAAAACTCCAGGAAGTTTCCTGTTTAAATCAGTAAGCAAACCTGTTTCAAACCTCCCNGAGCTAGATTCCATGGTCCTACTCCGGCAGGGGGGTGGGACTGCAAGATCTCCAATGCTTAGCATCCTGTGATCTATGTACCTCTGGCCTCTCTTGCTCCTTGCTATTTCTTCTTGAAATGGGACCATAGGAAAGAGCAAGAGCTCAAGATGAGCTGTTGCCCTATTTGCTTCCCTCCCTCATCTGTGTTCAGTGCAGCTTTACTCACCCGCGGGTACAGTTTGGATGGCAGAGCTGGCAAACGGAATTGGCGTCGGCGTACTTCCAGACCAGGGTGTCGTTCTCACCCAGAACTCCTGCTGGGCAGGACTTCACGCAGTGAGGCCCATCTATAAAATGGGCACACTTCACACAGTTGTCAGGGCCCTGCAAAGAGAAACAGCTTGTTCACAAGGCCCTTACCTCAGCCTGTTCAGGAGGAGACTCGGCAGCTAAATCGGAACGGCTTCCACCGCGGGAAGCTGACGGCATCATCTGACTATAGTACCTCGCTGCCTAATGTTGGGAATCACAGAATGTTCCAGTTGGAAAAGACCTTTAAGATCAAGCCTAGATGTTTTTGAACACCTCCAGGGATGGTGACTCCACTACTTCCCTGGGATTCCTGTTCCAATGCCTTACCACTTCCATAAAGAAACTTTTCCTAATAACCAACCCAAACCTCCCCTGGCCATTTCCTCTCATCCCATCACTTGGTACTAGGAAGAAGACACCAACCATCACCTCACCCCAGCTCCTTTCAGGGAGTTGTAGAGAACATGAAGGTCTCCCTTCAGCCTCCTCTTCTCCAGACTGAACAATCCCAGTTCCCTCAGCTTCTCTTATAGGATGCACTGTACAAAAGGTAGTGCAGCACCTGATGCTTAAAGCTTTCTTGAGTTTCAGTGTTGCTACTTTTTTCCTGCCAGCCTTCTGCCTGGTTGGAAAGCTTCTGATTTTCATTTAATGGGGAATAATTTAGCCACACCTTGATAAGGGGTAAGCTGACAAGCAGGGGGGAACACCTGCTGCCTGGTGAGATCTGCCATTGCATGATTTAAAACACTGCAGACACCTCCCTGAAGTACTGGCCCCAGATCATTATTTTCCTAGCGTCTCAGCATGGGTTCTCCCCTCTGTTAGTGAGAAGAAGTGGAACATGGAGGCAACCCAAGGAGGCCACGTGTTGGTTTTTGTTTTTGATTGAGAAGCACACCAGGAATCACACATGGAACAGGGAGATGGTGGAGTCACCATCCCTGGAGGTGTTCAAAAGCCATGTAAGCATGGCACTCTGGGACATGGTTTAATGAGCATGGTGGCATTGGGCTGACAGCTGAACTCAATCATCTTTAAGCTCTTTTGCAATCAAAATGATTCCATGACTCCCTTAGTTTGTGTTTAAAGGCCTTGCCTTTGGTCATTTTTGGCAGAACTATTTTTATTCAGATTGTAACAGCATCAGGAATGCCCTAAATATTCTGAGGCAGAGGAACCAGCAATACTGGGTCAAATTCTGCTATGGAGAAAAACCAGACCACATCCACAGTGCTGGTTTCAGTACAGTAAGACATGTTATAGGAAGATTAATCACTGTAATGTCTAAGGGCCACTGTAATAGACTGATTACTAGATGCTGGACAAGGGGGTGGTTAGTGCCCAAAGGAGCTTAGAGTGTTAATAGCACCCCTGGGGCCATGGTGGTCTAAGCTACAAGGGAGGAAGGAAATGCCTTACATTACTGAGCAGTGACTCTTCAGACTGATGATGGGTAAGGGTGAAATGCTTAGTGGCTGCTGGGGGTGGCAAGGGGTGTTTAATGAGTTGGGTTAAGTAGCACAGGGGAGGATCTGTGGTTGAAGCAGGAAAACAGAACCATAGAATCATTAGGGTTGGAAAAGACCTTTAAGACCACCAAGTTCAACCATCAACCCAACACCATCATGCCCACTAAACCATGTCCCAGATTGTCATGTGTACATGGCTTTTCAACACCTCCAGGGATGGTGACTCCACCACTTCCCTGGGCAGCCTATTCCAATGCCTGACCACTCTTTCAGCAAAGAAATTTTTCCTGACAGCCGACCTAAACCTTCCCTGGTGCAACTTGAGGCCCTTTCCTCTCATGCTATTGCTAGCGATTTGGGAGAAGAGGCCAACACCCACCTCACCCAGACTCCTTTCTGGGAGCTGTATAGAGCAGTGAGGTCTCCCCTCAGCCTCCTTTTCTCCAGGCTAAACAAGCCCAGTTCCCTTAGCTGTTTCTCACAGGACCTGTTCTCCAGCCCCTTTACCAGCTTCACTGCCCTTATCTGGACACGCTCCAGCACCTTAATGTCCCTCTGGTACTAAGGGCCCCAAAACTGAACCAGTACTCAAGCTGTGGCCTCACCAGTACTGAGAATACAGTACTGAGTACAGGGCCATAATCATCTGGTCCTGCTACCCACTCTGCTCCTTGTTTTATTTCCATTAAAAAAAAAAAAGAAATTGGATTTTTGCAACTAAGATACAAGTTTGACCTGATTGAAAGGGAACAATTTTGTACTGCTGGCAAACTGGACAGTTTGAAACAGAGAGAAGTATTCTCAAAACTAAAGAACAACAAAATTGAGGGTGGCTCTTGGTGATTAGCAAGATGATGTTGTATTGACTTCTGTTGAAAGAGCTTTTTTATGAATTTGGGTTATTTAAACAAGTTTGAAAATCCATCTCTTAAAATTCTGATTGTCTTTCTTGGAACTTAATTTACTCTGCTCTCACCTAGAGTCCTGTGTGCAGTTCTGGGGCCCCCAGCACAGGAAGGACATGGAACTGTTGGAGTGGGTCCAGAGGAGGGCCACGAAGATGCTCAGAGGGCTGCAGCAGCTCTGCTATGAGGACAGGCTGAGAGAGTTGGAGCTCTGCAGCCTGGAGAAGAGAAGGCTTCCAGGAGACCTTAGAGTAGCCTTCCAGTATCTGAAGGGGGCTACAGGAAGGCTGGGGAGGGACTATTGACAAGGTCTTGTAATGACAAGACAAGGAGCAATGGATTTAAACTGGCAGAGGAGAGATTTAGACTGGATGTTAGGAGGAAGTTGTTTGCAGTGAGGGTGGTGAGACACTGGCACAGGTTGCCCAGGGAGGTTGTGGCTGCTCCCTCCCTGGAGGTGTTCAAGGCCAGATTGTATGAGGTCTTGAGTGACCTGTGCTAGTGGGAGGTGTCCCTGCCTATGGCAGGGGGTTGGAACTAGATGATCCTTGAGGTCCCTTCCAACCTAACCATTCTATGATTCTATGACTCAACCCAGGTGTTTGTTGTAACCAAGTTAGAGGACAGAACACAGTTTTAAGTAAACACAGTTTCCTGCATGTTTTTCAGTGAACATTTGGGTATTGATCACAATTTTATTATGGCTTTTCAGGCAGACAAAAAGCTACTGGTTTAATCTGCTATTTTAATCATTTTTTTTTCTCTGAACCAGGAAATTCAATTTGTGAAGCCAACTTGGCAGCTCAGCAGCTCCATGTTCCCGATTTCTTTGCTAAATTATTGTATCATCACATACACACTGGATGTGCCTGTTTGATTTTTCCCCCTCTGTAGAAAGACACAAAAGAGAAAGGCCCTACAATTTCTATCACTGTGGATGATAAGTGTGATGTCTGACAACAAAGAAAAGTAAGATCTGAGGCTCCCTCCCTCTGTTTCAGCCCCAAAGCCTCAAGATCTTGAACTTCTAACCACTCCTATCTCAATTTAAGCTTGAGGAAGGTAGATTTAGGCTAGATATTAGGAAGAAATTCTTTACAGTGAGGGTGGTGAGACACTGGAACAGGTTGCCCAGGGAGGCTGTGGATGCCCAGACTTTGAAGGTGCTCAAGGCCAGGTTGGATGGGGTCTAGTGGAAACTGTCCCTGTCTGTGGTAGAGGGGTTGGAACTAGATGACCTTTAAGGTCCCTTCCAACCCAAACCATTCTATGTATCTATGAACTCCATCTTGGAGAAGGGTAAATGAGACCTCAAGATTATCTCAACACAGGAGACATGTATTAAAGCACAGGCTGAGGAGGTTTGCTAAGCTGAATCTGCTCTTACAGGTCCAGTGCAGGTTGCGTTGTAAGCGGTGGAGTTTTGCACCAGGCACTCAGGGTGGCAGGGGAGGCACTTTGAGTCCTTTTCAAACTCTCTTGGCTCTCTGAAAAACAACAAAAAGGGAGAAAAAAGATTAAAACCTGGGCTGATCAGTAAGTCATAAATTGTGCTCATCTCTCCTTCCCCAGTTTTGAATAGATTGAGATGATGGTACCAAGACAGGAGCAGGCATGGAGGGGACACCCCTGACTACACCTGTAGTACTTGCTCAGTGCAACCAGGAAGAGCTAAGAGTAAGGGAAGTTTGGCTGATGTAGCACTCCAAATTGCACACTCCAGATTAGTTTACTTTCCCTGTTAATCTAACAACATGGAATATTCTCCACAATTTCCAAAGGCTTTTAAGTGGTAGTGATGTGGAGAGATCAGCAAACCCAGTTCAAGCAATTCCAAGGCTCCAAACAGTAATTACAAGAGTTAACCAGCAATGCACCAATAATTAAATTCATGCCCTCCCTCCAGCACACAATGAATCATTAAAATATGAAAGTTGGGAACAGATGGTTTCAATAGCAATAAAGCTGTTCCACTTCAAGTAATGGTGTTATTAATTAAACTAAATCTACCCATCACTTGACACAAAAATGCCCAGATCTGCCCTTCAGGTCATAAGAGCTGCTGGAGGGAATTCACTTACTAGAAAGACAGCTGCTGAACTGCAAGTTGCCAAAGAAATACAAACATGAGTGGCATCAACACCCTCTCAAGCACTTGCTTAATACTCCTGATTGTTACAAGTCAAAACTTTGAAAGATTTATTAAAAATTCCCTGTCCTTTTCCATATTGGATGTGCCTTTGCCACCTACATCACCTGTTGACCTGACTGAACAGCCCAGCCACAGCCCTGAGGCACAAGCAACTGTATGCTTTCCTCATCCTGAGCAAGGCTGAAGCAATAATTTTGCCTGAAATTGCTGCTCCTGGTGCTTTTTGGGTCAAAGGTCTTCCCTTGACTGCAGCATTGTAAATTGCAAGGGTGAGCTGCTCACCTGAGTGAAGACAAGAGTCCCCTGGCAGTAAGGAAGCCTGTCAAGCAGTGAAGCCCTGGTTCCAGGGGTGACTGAGCTCCCAATGACTGCAAACGACTCCAGCTCTTGCCTGATGTCCTTGACAACAGATTTTCAACAGGGCTTTAAGCTCCTTTATATCTTATGGGAAGGAAGTGTAAGGCTTAGCCTCCCTATGCCTCCAGGTAGGCTCCTCTTGAGCTTAAGGAGATGTTTCCTCAGCAGCCACCACGGCAGAAGCAACCTCTTCAGTAATACTGAATGGATAAGGATGCTGAACCTCAGCTAGGAACTGTGCTCACACAACATCTCTGCCAAGCTGGTGAATCCCATGCAACCAGAGACCCTGTGTCTTGATTTCTTTCTATCTGCAGCATGCTTGAAACACCCAATCCCCCAAATCATCACCAAAACCTCCGACGCCGTACCCTTGCAGGATGTTGCACTGTTTCACACACTCCTTCTGGCGATCAAAAAACCTGCAGGAGAAGCAGTGGAAGGGTCCTGGGCCCCAGCAGCCCACATCTGAGCACAAGGGGTCACAAACATGCCTGGCAGCAGCTGGGAAAGAAGGAGAGACAAGAAAAGCCATGAAGATCAAAGCAGGAGAGAGGGCAAACACAATACTACTAGTGACTCCATCCTGACTGGCCAGTTTATCCAACCTCTTCCAAAGCAGATGTGAATGGTCTTGGCAGCATGGAAGAGGAACAATCATGCTTCTCTTAATTCTCAAAGCTTGAAAGAATGACTTCTGGCCCTCTGAAGCAAGAATGAGCTCCTCTATGACAACTTAACAGCCATATGATAGAGCTGAACCAGTATCAGCCTAGGAGAGACAGGGATGTCCAGTCCTCAGGCTCCAGGGACACCTCCAGGGACCTCCAGTCTCCAGGGAGACCTTATTTCAGCCTTTTTGGTACTTAAAGGAGGCTTATGATGACTTTTTTATCAAGGTCTATAGTGACAGGACAAGGGACAACTGTTTTCAACTGAAAGACTGTAGGTTTAGATTGGCTAGAAGGAGGATATAGTTATGATGCATGGTGAAACCCTGGAACAGGTTGCCCAGAGGAACTATGGATGCCTGGATGTGTTCAAGGCCAGGTTAGAAGGGGTTTTGAGCAACCTGATGTAGTGAAAGATGTCCCTGCCCAAGGCAGGTGGGTTGGAATGTATCATCTTTGAAGGTCCCTTCCAACCTAAACCCTTTCATGATTCTATGATTGATTTCCAAAACAGGAGGAGTTCACATTCTACAAAAAGAAATGATTATCAGATGTTGGCCCAGACACCACTGCAGGCAGCAGCACCATGGTTGAACAGAAGATTTGAATTTGTCAAAACAGTCCAATCTTTGGAGTTAGCTCCTGTGTCCTTCAGCCTGTGTGGATTCATTGTGCCCACAGCAGTGGAGCAGCTTTTTGCCATCTGCTGGACATCATTAAGTCCACATCCTTAGTGGGGGGAAAAAAAAAGAAAAATCCCACTTTTCCATCATCACCTTCATTAAAGCAGTATCAGTGGTGAATTTTGCAGTCAGGGAAACAGAGAGAAAAAGGCCTTGCTTGAATTGCTTTCCCTGTGGCAGGGGGTTGGAACTAGATGATCCTTGAGGTCTCTTCCAACCTTACCATTCTATGATTGCAAAAGGAGCTTCCACAGTGAGCAGGAAGGCAGTGCTGCCTGACTTACCACACTCATTTTTATTTCTGTTCTGTATAATCTTTGTTTTCTGGCTCTGAGTAGCAAACAGGCTGCGCCAGTCCATGGTGTCAGCATAGCAGAGGTTCTTGTTCTTCATAATGGCAACATCTCCATCACTGATTTCCTTCAGGGAGCGCAGCCCTAAGGACTGTATTTTCAAGTTAACAACAGCAAGGGAGTACTGGCCACTAAAGTGGAGGTGGAAAGAAACAAGACACGTGGAAGAAAAGAGAATTAGTAAGCAGATTTTTTTTACTTAGCACTTTCCTCTTTTGGTTTTCAAACCTGTGTTGCTGTGAACTGAGTTTTTTCCAACCAAGAGGCTGCTCAGCCCTATGAACTTCATGCCTGGTACACAACCTACCTGTAGTAAAAGAACTGCAACATCTCCTACCTGGCCAGCTGTGTCCTAGGCTGCATCAAAGGAAGTGTGACCAGCAGGGTGAGGGAGGCAACTCTGCCTCTCTACTCTGCTCTTGTGAGACCCCCACCTGCAGTACCATGCTCAGTTCTGGGGTCCCCAGCAGAAGAAGGGCATGGAACTGCTGCAGTGGGCCTAGAAGCAGCCACAAAGACAATGAGAGGGCTGAAGCACCTCCCCTATGGGTGCAGGCTGAAAGGGTTGTTCAGCCTGGAGAAGAGAATGCTCCAGGGAGACCTCATAGCAGCCTGCCAGTACCTGAAGTGGGATACAAGGAAGCCGGGGAGGGACTTTTTACAAGCAAGGGCTTGTAGTAACTAGAATGAGAATGGATTTAAGCTTGAGGAGGGTACATTTAGATTTGCTATCAGGAAGTAATTCTTTACAGTGAGGCTTGTGACACACTGCAGCAGGTTGCCCAGGGAAGTCATGGAGGTCCCCTCCATGGAGGTTTTCAAGGCCAGGTTGGATAAGGCTCTGAGCAATCTGGTCTAGGGAAAGGTGTTCCTGCCCATGGTAGGGGGTTTAGAACTTGATGGTCCCTTCCAACCCAAACTATTCTGTGACTCTTGGTTTTGCACAGGCTTTATAAGCTAAATCTGGCAGGACACAGGTAAGCAAATGATGTGCAGCAATGGTTGCAAAGATTATTCTGTGTTGGTCCATCAAGCCATCCTGCCTCTCGAGGTAAGGAGGGCACTGTTGGTGTCCACACTGCTTGGCAGCCACAGTCTTCACCCCCAACTACCCAGCTATCTCAAATTCTAAAGTGCTTCTAATCACATTGTAGCCTGTCCCAGACTGCAAAAAGGACTCTCTGTCCTGCTTGCACTTCCAAGCCTGGTGAGGGGGAGACCCTGGTCTTGAGAGCAGGCTCAGGGCAGCGTTCCACACACCATACAGAGCTGAGGGTCTCATCCACCCAGGGCATATTATCTACAGCAACAAAGATGGTGCTTTACTCCTCACAGGTATTTCTCCACTTTTGCATCAGTTTTGGGACACCTGAGTCTCACACCACTTACAGAATCATAGACTCATTAAGGTTGGAAAAGATCTCTAAGATCAAGACCAATCAACCACCCAAGACCACCATGCCCCGAAGGGTCACTTCTGCACATATTTGAGCACCTCCAGGGATGGGGATTCAGCTACCTCCTTGGGAGCCTGGTGCCAGTCTTTGAGAACCCTTTCAGTGAACAAGCTTCTTCTAAAATCCAATCTAAATTGCCCCTGGTGCAACTTGAGGCCATTTCCTCTTGTCCTACTGCATGTTCCCTTGGTGTGCTCAGACAAGCATAGCTCTAAACGGTTTCTTTTACGACTGCTCTGGCACAAAGATTTACTTACTGTTGCTTGGTTCTGCCTCGTATAATCTCCAGATTTTCAAATGCATAGAGATCAGTAGCATTATCAGGCCAAGCCTGAATCAACAAAAAGCCTGAAATGAAGAAAAGAAGATTAAAAAATAAATAATTTTTTTAAAAAATCCATGGTCAGCATTGGCAGCAGAACCTCCTCCTTGAGCTCCTCCTGCTCCAGGAGAAGGCATTTGTGCTTTCCCAAAGCTTATCTGAGAATCTCCAATTGAAACATAACATTTTAGGGAGCAGGGAGATATTTTTAAGCCCTGTTTTATAAACAGTTTATTTCTTAACCCACCACGAGGGCTTAGGAATGTAAGAGATGAGAGTGTCAGTGGGCTGCACATCCTGCCACAGTCAGCCACCAGTCATGGTGGTTCTGGCCAGCAAATATGAGACCTGGGGCTCTTCAGCCTGAAGAAGAGCAGACACAGGGGATTTTACCAGTGCTGATCAACGTCTAAAGGGCTGAGGCCATGAAGATGTGGTTGGACTCTATTCAGTGGCGATGCCGATGGGTACAAACTGGGGCACAGGAGGTTTCCCTTGACCTTAAGGAAAAACTTTCCCATGAGGGTGCTGGAGCCCTGGAACAGGCTGCCCAGAGAGGTTGTGAAGCCTCCTTCTCTGGAAACTTTGATGCCCACCTGAACATGATCCTGTGCAACCTGCTCCAGGTGACCCTGCTTTAGCAGATGGGTTGGACCGGATGGTCTCTGGAAGCGCCTTTCAACCCCTGCCAGTCCATGATTCACTGTCTTTGATTCTGCGATACCCCAGCTATGCTGAAGAGAACCAGGCAGGTAAAAGACAGCAAAAAGAGGGGCAGTGGACTTGCAGCTGCAAACCCATCTGTGATGTTACACTCCTAATGGGCTGGACAAAATTACTTTCAGGTCAATACTTAGTGCAAGCTGACGGCTGAGCGCTCCGCTGCCCGCGCTGTGCGCCTGGAGACACATTGCCTCCAAGGAAGAGCTCTTCAGGCTGGAGAGGGTGTCTCCCACAGGATGATGCAAGCCACTGAGCACACTTCCCTAAGGAGCTGCTGAAAGGTTTTCCACAAATAGAAACACATTTGGCTTTTTTTAGCCGGCGTGGCACGCCTCTGCATCACCACATACTTCTTGGGTGGCTGAGGGATCTCCTCTGCTTTTATTCTTTGTTAATGCTGACGGTGCAGCAGAAGGGAAGGTCAGGCCAAACCACACACCTTGGACAGAAGACTAGTATGATTTATGTGGGTGTAACACTGGTGAGGCACTGCTGACCACCTTTGTGAAGAGTGACTTGTGGTAGCTCAGAGACAGAAGCTGTTTCCTTGCATTTCTCTTCACATGCTTAAGAAGTTTCCATCCTCTCCCCTGGTGTTTTTGGCAGTACCAGACAGAAAACATCTCTGCTTAAAACTCACCACTAACCTGATATTTCTTTGACTGTTTTGAAGACATCCAACTTCTTGGGGTCCAAGGGTAGGGTCTTTGTGAAGGCATCCCTGAAACAAAGAGAATAGCAAATTGGGAAATAGAATGGCTTAGCCTGAATTCCTCCCTAGCCCTTCTCCCCCAGTGCTAAGTGAGCAGCAGACAACTCACCCTAGAAATGCAACTGGGAGAATGCTGACATCCCCATTGATCTTGGTACAGTTTTTGAAGGAGTCAATGTTTGTGGCGTTTATGGAGAGGATCCCTTTCAGTTCACCTATTCCGATGCCGTTGCACACTGTTTAAAGAGATGTAGACATCAGAGAAGAGTGAAGCTCAATCACGTGGAAGGGAATAAACAGGAAGATGCTATTAGTCCACAGAGCACCTCCATGTAGTCAAACCTGCCACTCTGACTTTCACAGACCTTTTGCTTTTCAGACAGCACCACAGCATAACCACTTTCCACTCGTGCAGCTCTGGTGGAAGCATCTCTGCACACAGGCTCTGGCACAAACCCTTCCCTTTATCTGTCCCACGTTCATTTTACTCCCCTTCATGGGACAGTAGGAAGGACAAACAATGATGAAGGCTGATGTGCAAGTCACACAGGCAGATGACACACAGTTTATCTGCTGTGCTTGTGGTGTATCCCAGCTGGAGACCTTGCTCCACGGTCGTGTTTCCTGATCATACCACTTGGCAGATCTCCACACTTTAACTGGATTTTTATATTGAATTTGCACTTAACTAAGGTCAGAAGTCCATGTACTTTTTCTAATAAGTCACCCATCATCTGAAAGCCTGACTGGCTTATTCCACACTTCCCATACCTTTGCTGCACAGCCCATCACACTTCTTACACTTCCGAACGCCGTTTTCTTCCACTTCGTAAGTGTCAGTGTTGCAGGAGCGAACGCAGGAGCCGTGGTCTGTCACCACATAGTTGTCTGGAAAAAAACAAGGATACAGAGGTCATCTGGATACAAGAGGGGTGTGTTGGGGGCTGAAGAGGCACTTCAAAACTAGGAAGAAAAAGGGGGGGTGGGGGGGTGTGTGTCAGACTTTTGCCACACTTAGCAAAACCAGGCATTAATTGTGAATTCTCACAACCGTCCTTTGAAGGCTGATGGGCACACAGTGCTATCACCATTTTACAGAGAGGGAGATGGTCACAGAAGGATAAAACAACACTACCAAGGTCAGGCTGTGCAGCAGTGACCCTAACTGGGATCAATACACAGCACTTCTGATCCCTCACCTTCGCTCACTCTTCTGGGCCGAGGGCCAGGCAGGGCAACAGTCAAATTCAGAAAGAGATACCAGTTCTGTGTGCTAAACCCACTCTTACATCCAAGTCTTGATGGATTCAAAAAACATAGACATGGAACAGCATGAAAGAAAAAGCAAGCATCTGTAGAGGAGGCAGTGATCACAGGCCTTATGAGGGTGTTTAGACCAATGACTTTCCACCAGTCCTAATTAAGAACTGGTTAAGAGTTGATACTGCTTTGGTAGTCCACAGGATTGAGAGAGTGTTTAGACTAATGACTTTCTATCAATCCTAATTAAGAACTGGTTAAGAATTGATACTGCTTTGGTAATCCACAGGATTGATCCCCCGTGGCTGTTGTTTTGATGATTCTTATATGACGTTTTTCTCCCCACTAGGAGAAAAATCTTCAAAAGTCTAAAAGCTATGGTTAAAAACCAGGAAAGGTGATGGAGGCAGACACTTTGAGGACACTGTCTTCTTTTGCTAGCTAACCTCTCATGTTTTGCTCCCAGTTCCCACAGAAACTAAGGAGACCAAGAAAGTGCTCTTTTATAACCCAGAGGGTCATATGACACAAGTCCCTTCCCATCTCTTTCCAGTCCCCCACCTCTGCTGCTGCAACCTGAGATGAACTTACGTGGACACTCCCTCACACAAGTGGCTCCAAAGCTGTATTTTCCATCAGGGTTGACATCCATCTGGTAAGTGGTGGGGTTATAGAGGACCAGAGGGGGACACGTATCCTTGCAGGTAGCATCATCCCGAAACTTGCGGCAGGCCTGCATGGAAAACCAGCCCACGTTAAACCACCTCCTCCTTAAATGTGACACTGGGTTTAAATCAGCTCTTTAAAAACACTCTGATGGGCTCATCTCCTTCCTGCTGAACTCTAGTGGAAACCCTGAGCAGCTACAGGGATGGTCCCTCGTGCTGTGAAGGTGAAAGGTTGCTTCTGGTCAGGCAACTGAGTTTAATATGTGAAAGGAAAAGTAGGACATGAAGTCTTCTTGTTCTGAACAAGACACCATGGCACTCTGCTGCAGAGCTGCTGGAATTCATGTAGGAACAGGAGCAAATCTGCATGCTCCCTCCCTGGAGGTGTTCAAGGCCAGGTTGGACGAGGCCTTGAGTAACCTGTACTAGTGGGAAGTGTCTCTGCCTATGGCAGGGGGTTGGAACTAGATGATCCTTGAGGTCCCTTCCAACCTTACCATTCTATGATTCTATGCCTTAGAAGAATTTTCCCTACAACCAGTGACCAGATCAAGACAAACAGTTCTTTTTGTGGTCATTTTTAAAATAACTTAAATCAAATCAGGTCCTTTCCTGCTGATTACTGACTTTTCTGGCCACATATTAGATAGAAGCCATCATATTTGGCTACAGGTAATTAGCAATTTAGTAGGCATTCATAGAATAGTTTGGGTTGAAAGGGACCTGGAAGATCATCTAGATCCAATTCCCCCTGCCATGGGCAGGGACATCTTGCACTAGAGTGAGCTGCTCAAGGCTTCATCCAACCTGGTCTTGACCACCTCCAGGGAGGGGACAAGTTGGTTCTTCCAATCTAATTCTGCATTAAATTAATAATCACTTACCCCTCCTCCCCCTCTTTTTTCTTCTCTGTCTTTCCAGATGAGAGAGACTAAGAGTCTTCTCTGTGAGCCAGTAAAAGGGCATCAGAGCCACACAATTTATGAGGCATGAAGGCAACAGCCACAAAATCCTGACCAGATGGGTCAGGGGTAAAGTTAAAGCCACAGTGTGCACTACCCCCCTAAAGCTCTTGTAGAAAAGCAATGGGATATTATTGTTTCCTAAAGCAGTTCCATTTGCTTCTTCTTCAACCCCAGGCTCCCTCAAACACAATGCTTTTGTGCCAAGTGAAAAACAGAAAGCAAAAGCTTGATTTGCTGCCTGAAGTTCAATAAAATGCACAAATAAAATGTAAAGAGCCATCATATCTTACTCCCTTTACAAATTCTTGGAGGGAACACAAGGCAAAGCTCTGCTGCCACAGAAAACCACTGCACGGTGGTGGCAGCTGGGGACCTGCCTACATGGGGAGCCTGCCTTACAGCAAACAGTTGGTCTGCAACAACCTTGAGCTCACTGAGCTCTCAAAGGCACTGAGGCTCGTTTAGCATACACTAGGAAGTTCCAACTGCAGAGTCAGTAAAGACCAGCTCTGAATTGCTGAAAGAGTGATTTGGCATTGCAACAGGCTCCCCAGGGAGGTGGTGGAGTCACAGGCCCTGAAGGTGTACAAGAAATATGGCACTTTGAGACACAGTTTAGCAGGCATGGTGGTGTTGGGCTGACAGTTGGACTTGATCACCTTAGAGGCCTTTTCTAACTGAAACAACTCTATGACTCTTAAAGTTCACCTCCTCATCCTTCCCATCAACCACCCATGCAGGAAGGTCCTGGAGCACCCTCCAAGTCGGCATCTCTCAGAGGCCTTCTTGGATAGAAGAAGGCTGGAGGATGTGGAGCTGAAAGCCTGCCTCGCTGTGCCAGGGACTGAAGCAGGTATGGGGTGATGTAGCATCATTACCAGGCAGTCACTCTCCCGAGGGCCTGTGCACCCTGCAGCACACTGGTTGTGGCAGCAGTCACTGGGCACCTTTCCCCGGCACCGGCCAGAGCACTGCTGGGCACAGATGACTTTTGTTACTGGAAGACACAAGAATGAAAAGGTTAAACATCAGGAATAAGGAATGCTCAAGCTGTACGTGCAGCAAGGAGATCAAGATACATGCAGCAAAGGTCTAGTGCAGGATCTGTGCTAGACTTTCCCCACAGGATGAACATTCTGTTCTTATACAAGGCAAAAGTTTGGGAGGGGTGAGAGCTGGTGTGGGTGGTAGCAAGAAGGAGTTGTGCTCATCTTGGCTTGATGAGGTGCTAAGCACTCTGGTTCCAGCCAGAAAAATGTGACTTGCTTAGAAGGAGCATCCAGGTCCCTGTGGTACCAACATCTGAACAAAAAACCCCTCGGTGGAGTCACTGCATCTTACAAGTGCAGGACCTGGCTTTTCTTGTTGAGCAAATCTGCCATTATTGGTGCTAGCTTTGAGAGAAACAGCACAGCAGGAGAACTTCAGGACTCCAACTGCACATTGTTGATGTAGTGTTGGGGTCCCTTCAGCACATTTAAAAATACTGCTGAAGCCTGCAGAGAGAGGGAAGACCCACCCAGCAAACTGACTTTATACATCTGTTGTATTTGTCTTTAGGCTGCAATTCCTTGGCCAAATTTTATCTTCATTACTCAAGTCCCTCAGGGTTTGCACCAGTGCAGCAACCCAGAGGGAAATCTGGCCCTGAGTCAGCTTTTTGCAGGCAAGCAGAAACTGCCTCCAACATTTTATTGAGAACTGGGAGATCATCTCAATTTGAGTATCAGAGAAAATGACAATCAGAACAATAAAATAAAAACCCAAATCAAACCAAAAACCACAACAGAAATGAATGTCTAGCATGTGTCTGTGCCACAGACAAAATGGGATTGTTTGTTCCTTGAAAATTAATTACTGATCCACACATCCTGACATTGGACATGGGAGACATTTGATGGCTAATCTGCTGCTGATAACATCCTGAGCAATTCAGCTGAGTGCTACATTAACTGTTGTCAGCTTCACAGTTGGCACAAATGAGCTACAATATCACCAGGAATTCTCTAAGTCCAAACCAGATGGTTGTTAATTAACAGAAAATTATTGGGAAATGTGGCCTGCTGCAGGGGTTTTCAAAGAGTTGTGCTTCCTGTCTTTTTTCCTTTACACACTTTTGTATCCAAACTGTATAAGTTCTTCTTTTTTCCCAGGCAAATAGGTCGAGAGAGGTTCTCCTGCCCCTCTATTCTGCCCTGGTGAGGCCATATCTGGAGTACTGTGTTCAGTTCTGGGGTCCCCAGTTTGAGAGAGACATAGAACTGCTTGAGACAGTCAAGTGCAGAGCCACAAAGATGATGAAGGGAATGGAACATCTCTCTTACAAGGAGAGCCTGAGAGAGTTGGGGCTCTGCTGTTTGGAGAAGAGGAGACTGAGAGGTGACCTCATTAATGTTTATAAAGATGTGCAGAGTGAGGGCCAGGAGGCTGGAGCCAGGCTCTGCTGGGTGATGCCCAATGACAGGACAAGGGGCAGTGGGAGCTGAGGCATAGGAAGTTTCCTTTAAACATGAGGAGGAATTTTTACCCTGTGAGGATGACAGAACCCTGGAACAGGCTGCCCAGGGGAGCTGTGGAGTCTCCCTCTCTGGAGATACTCAAAATCCACCTGGACGTGTTCCTAGTCTAGGAGATCCTGCTCTGACAGGGGGGTTGGACTGGATGAGCTTTTGAGGTCCCTTCCAGCCCCTGACATTCTGTGACTCTGTGATTTTTTTTTTTCCCCTTGCAATTCTGTGAGCAAGATGTTGTACTTCCAAGGAAAAAGGTTATTCCCACAATATGCATTGGTTTCTCTGACAGCAACTCCTCCATTCAACCAGAAGCAGGGGGATAAAAGGCACATTGTTCTCTGCAAACGGCACTTTGACATCGGGTTTTTTTCCCGTAAGGATCAGCAGGGGAGTAAAAGGGCTCATCACTTTGCTAGCTGCTGACTAGAGCTTCCTGCTGGAAACATGCATGGTGGCAAACATTGATGTTTCACACAGAATAGCCCACGTTTGTTGAAGGAGAAGGACATGTATCACTCCAAACTTTCTCACGTATGGAAACGTGGGATTGCATTTCCAGTTGGCCAGATTCTCAAATCCCTGGAGGGGAGAGCCAGAGCCTGCAAGGGTTTTAGTTTTATGCACTCCTAGTCATTCTCCTGAAGCCAGCAAGAGTTTCTAAACACTGGAAACTCACAGGGCTGAGAACCTGAGGTTTTGCAAGCTCCTGAGACAGCTGTGCAGTCTCAACTGTGGGGACAGGACAAGAGGCAATGGGTGGAAGTTGAGGCATAGGAAGTTTCATGTAAACATGAGGTGGAATTTTTCCCCTGTGAGGGTGACAGAAGACTGGAACAGGCTGCCCAGGGGGGCTGTGGAGTCTCCCTCTCTGGAGATATTAAAAACCTGCCTGGATGTGTTCCTGTGTGATCTGGTATAGGAGATTCTGCTCTGGTAGGGGGGCTGGACTGGATGAGCTTTCAAGGTCCCTTCCAGCCCCTGACATTCTGTGACAGACCTGGGAAGGGCTTTGTGTGGGCAGCCACAGTCCATCTCAAGAGCCAAACTAGAGAGCTGATACTAAATGAAGAGAGAAAAGCTCTAAGTTCCTTTTTACTTGAGGTCTAGAAGCTGTGCAGGTTTGGCCTGATGCTTGTAAGCAAGGAACATAGGTTTAGGTGATTCTTTGCAACAGAAAACCAAACTGTGAGAGTGACAGAACACTGGAACTGGCTGCTCAGGGAGGTTGTGGAGTCTCCCTCTCTGGAGATATCCAAGACCCATCTGGATGCATTTCTGTGTGATCTGGTCTAGGTGATCCTGCTCTGGCAGGGAGGTTGGACCAGATGATCTTTTGAGGTCCCTTCCAGCCCCTGATATTCTATGATTCTAAGCTGGTGCATCTACTTGTGTTATGTTTAGATCAGTTATCATTCCACTGAACATTACAAACCCCAAAGAATCAGAAACAGCACATTTCCCCACTTCCTACAGAAAAAGGAAACAATGAATTACTGAAACAATTTGAGTTGCTCTGCCTGTTTTACTTGAGGAAAAACAAAGCTTTGCAAAATCTCCAGCACTTCTAAGTAGATGTTTCTGTCGCTCTCTTAACATCAGGCAAGCATCTTGCCTTCAAAATTTCACAGTGAAGCATGGGCAGCCAAATAGAACAACCTCCCAATGACAAATAGCTCCATTTACAAGCCAAAAATGGCTAGATTTTTTTTCTGAGAGCCTTCCTAAGGTCCTCCCAGTACAGTATGTAGTGTGATGACTCATGTGAAGGTGACACCTTTTGTGTTTACAAAAGACACACATGGGGTTTCCCAGCAGAGGAATTAGAGTCAGCAAAAATTAGGTTATGCTGTTGCTTCTAACAGCAGAAATTAATTCAAAGTTTCCTTTGCTGGCTTGCAGAATGGCTCTGTGGGAAACAGCAGGAGGGCAGACAGCTCACCACACAGCTACTGCTTCCTCTCTTATATGGTAAAATAAAGCATAAATGTTCTCAAGAGCAAGTTGTTCTCAAGGAGAAAGTTGTGGGTGGCAGAAAAAAAAAGTGAGAGACAGCTGCAGTCTTTCACAGGGTATCAGGAAAAGTTTCTTCACTGACAAGAGTGATCAGGCATTGGAACAGGCTGCCTGGGGAGGTGGTGGAGTCACCATCCCTGAAGGTGTTCAAAAGACATGTAGAGATGGCACCTGGGGACATGGTTTAGTGGGCATGGTGGTGTAGGGTTGATGGTTGGACTCAATGACCTGAGAGGTCTTTTCTAACCTATGATTTTGCCACTGGTGGACGAGTAGATCTGCAGGGAAGTTCAGAACCAAGCCAAACCACCTCAAGGTTTCCTCTCCAGAAATGGAGCTAGTCAGGAGCAGCAGGCATGGCTATCCTCCCCACAACTGTGGGGATGGACCATGTCCATCCACAATTTGCTTCAAGGAGCCCCAGGGTAGTGGCATGCAGAGAAGGACAGGTGTGAAACATGCATGACTAGAACTTGGGCTTCACAGGTTAGTTTTTCAGTAGATAGATATTTAGCATGTCAGGGCACACAAAGTATTTCTTAATTAATCTGCAGGCTTACATGTCTGGCAGTTCTGTTCACCAGGGCCCCAGCAGTGGTCTTCTGTGCAGTTTGGATGACATTTGGGACCTGGAACACAAGGGCAGAGTATTACATCCTATGAACTTGGACAACAACAATATCATGTGAGTCAGAGAAACCAGACTTGAGCTCTTCTCAATAAATCAGGGCAGAAAGCACTAATACTCAAAAATTTGGAGACCTTAAATCCCCATCAAAAGCTTCATCTTTGCTTTCCTGCTTGCAGTTCTCCATACCTTTGAGCAAGCAAGCACAATACCTAGGCAGTGTAGCTTAAAGAAGTGTATTTTCCCCCAGGAACAGGAATTTCAGCTAGCACTCAGCTGGTCTTTCTGCTGTAGCTTGCATGCAAAGGCAAGTCACCAGTCAGCACTGGCCCCTGGCTGGGCATGTTAGACTTGATGATGTTAAAGCTCTTTTCCAATCCCCATCCCTGGAGGTTTTTATGGGATGCAGAGATGTGGAGTTGGGGGACACAGTTTGGCACCAGGCTTGGTGGAATTGGATGATGGCTGGACTCAATGATCTTAGAGTCTCAATGACTCAATGATCTTAGAGTCTCAAAGACTCAATGATCTTTCCAGCCCAAACGATCCTGTGACTCTATGTGCCAGCTGCTTGCTACAGGCCACATGCAAATCAATGTTTCTGGACAATGTGGTTCTAAAAAGAAAACAAACTCAACCAGATTTGCCAGCAACAGCCAGCTACTCTGACCACAAAGTTATTTCACTTGTCTGCTTTGTGCCTTCCTCCCACCCACTGCCAAAACCACTCCTCGGTGGAGGACTACACAGCAGATGGACAGCTGATGGCGAGGTGGCAGGATGGATGAACAGACACCCTGCCTGACCTCGAGGGCTCAGTGCTGGGCTCTTTCCCATCCCTCCTTCCTTAGTCTTTTCTTTCATTTTCTTTCTCTTGACGAGAAGCAAAGCCCCAGAGAAACAACTTGCTTTAGATTACGGAGTGGTTCCTAAAGCCATAAAAGGCTAAGCAGATTTATCTGGAATTCAGTCCATGGAAGAGGCATTTCTTACTGGAGTGACTCTTCCTGCTAACAACACATGAGCCTCCCTCCTCCCCACCGCCCAACAAACAGCTGAACGGGTGCCAGCACTTCCCTGGGAGTTGATTGATTTGGTGCGGGACCAAAGAACTTCTGGTGTTTTCAAAGTTGAAAAGTGAAAGGTTAACATTTCTGTGGAGCTCAGAGCCAAACTCCTGCACTGACTTGTATCCTTCACAACCCCTCGATTACGCAGACCCATCTGTCAGTGCAGAAGTTGGCTATCAGCTCTCATGTGGTTACGCAACTGGGGGAAGATAAAGAAAAGATGGTTTTCCGCCAGTTCGCGGCACCAGAAAGGAAAATAAACTCTCCTTTCCCTGAAATGACAGGGGATTTGACAGGGGATTCATAAACTGGNTCTATGATTCTATGATTAGCTTGAGCCCACTCACAGCATGAGCTACACAAACATTTAAATGTATGCTCATCTCCCTGCTGATCTAAAGCATCAGATTTGTCTGCCTGTTTATTGTTCATTTTGCATGGCTATGCCATGCAGCCCAAAACACCAGAGTTGTACAACACTCAGCTTGGGACTCAGTGCTGTACTTCAGGTCCCACAGTGACTCCATGAAGGTACCCATATGGGTTTTCTAGACCAGAGCCTTGTATTATAAACAGAAAATTGCCAGGAAGTGATCAAGAGCACATTATTCTGAGCTGCCTTTGAAGAAAGATGTACTTAGGGTGCCATCTGAAACCAAGAGAAGCTTGTCCAAGACCTTCCCTGAGTTATGAGTTAAGGACCTAACCACCATGAAAAATTACATCTTAGGCCAGTGGCAAAGAAATAAAAGGGCTTCCCTTGGAACAGGGTTTGTTGGCCCTGCATGCAGGAGTTGGAGGACTTCACACCTGAATTGTCAGGCATTGGGACAGGCAACCCAGGGAAGTGGTGGAGCCACCATACCTGAAGGTGTTCAAAAGAGCTGCAGGTGTGGCACTTCAGGACATGGTTTAGTGGGCATGGTGGTGCTGGGTTGATGGTTGGATTTGATGACCTTAGAGGTCTTTTCCAACCATAATGATCCCCTAACCTGAAACCCACCCCACGACAGATGGGATGCTTGGTTTTCTCTCTGAAATGGGAGAGCAGACAGCGGTGTTTGCTAAGTTAATACTCACAAGAAGACAGGTTGCTTTCAAATTCAAGCACTGTGGGAGGCTTCTTGCTCGTGTCAATGATGTCATTCCAGAGAACAGTGTCCATGTTGCACAGTTTGGGGTTGTTGCTGATTTTAACACCTCCATTGAGAATTTCTGCCACGGAAGGAAAGCAATTGGTAAGCAAAGGAAAATGTCTGATTCTTCTGTCTCTGATCTACAGAAAGGGAAATAAAGCAGAAATATCTTCACCACAGTTGTGCTATGTTGACAGAAAAGGACAATCTGCATGGCACCAGCACTCCTGATGAGGCAGTTCATGCCAGGCCCAGACTGACAGGTTCTGAAGGGTTGTCTGCTGTTGGATGCCATTAGCATGCCACTACATGTGGCTTTCTGCCTGATGTCACCTCCAGGGGCTACTGCACACAGCAGATGTAGCACTGCTGGTGTGCACAGCCAGAGCCCATAGTGTAAGCTCCCCCCTCACACATTGCACTGGAATTTAACAAAAAGTAAAGACATGTATGCACTGGAATCAGATAATGCCAAACAATGAGTGGATACTTCTCTGCCATTTTGGAGGACAAATACATCTCACCACACTGTTGATGCTTTGGATTTTCTGGATCCTTCTGCAACGAGGAATTAAGAACTTCATCTTTAAGAAGGCTAACTAGCAGGAAAGCAAGCAGGAAACTGGGAAACTACATTAAATCCTTGGTTTTAAAGCAGGATTTGATGGTATATGACTTTGAGAGGAGATCTTCAATTGGATATTGTTGTTCACAACCCAACAGTTGAAGTTTGCCTTGCAGGAGCCTCCAGCTCTTGCCCTCGTCTCACCTGACAGCCGTTTCATGGGCAGCTCTCGGAGTCCCTGGGTTTTATTCATGTGGTAATTGGATAAAACTGCCAGGGCATAGGAGTTGTCATACAGCACATTGCCTCGGATGATCTGCAGGTTTTCTAGGGGAATGACATCCACCATGTTCAGCGCGATGAGCACGTAGCCTGCGACCTCCTGGATCGTCTGGGGGAACAACAGAAGAAACAAGCTGCTTAATCCATAGCATTTCTCTACTCTTTCCTCATCAATGCACCATCTTTCAGTTTTAAGGGATGATAAACCTCTTAATCTCATCAAATAAATTAATGAATCAGAGAACAAGAAGGGACTCCACTGGAAAACACAATTGTCTAAGCAGGTAAGAAACGACCCAGGGGACCACAGGCTCACAGGATGTCAGGGGTTGGAAAGGACCCAAAGAGATCATCCAGTCCAACCCTCCTGCCACAGCAGGACCAGACAATCTAGCTCAGGTCACAGAGGAACACATCCAGACAGGTCTTGAAAGTCTCCAGAGAAGAAGACTCCACAACCTCTCTGGGGAGCCTGTTTCAGTGCTCTGGGACCTTTAGAATAAAGAGGTTTCTCCTTGTGTTGAGGTGGAACCTCCTGTGTTGCAGCTTACATCCATTGCTCCTTGTCTTATCCCAGGGAGCAAGTGAACAGTACCTGTCCCCCCTCCTCCTGACTCCCAGCCCTCAGATATTTATGAACATTTATTAAATTCCCTCTCAGCCTTCTCTTTTCCAGACTAAAAAGCCCCAGGTCCCTCAGCCTCTCTTCATAAGGCTCTCATAAGGATAATTCCAAAGGTCCAGATTATCCCTTTTCTGTCCCCAAGCCCCACTCTGAGGAGTGAGGCAATGGGAAAGGATGCAATAATATTCATAATTAAGAAGAAACTCATCTGCATGGCAGCCAGCATAGGCTGGCAGATGCTTGAAAAGCTATTTCTCAAAGCTTAGCAAAGGGGGGTTGAGCATATCCTGCAGCCTACAGGTATGCTGAGACTGATCTGCAGTTTCTCTGATGTTAGCTGGCTACATCTTTGGATCACCACAGAATTTTATGGGTAGCTAATCCTTTGCACTTAAAAAATGCAGCAAAGTTCCCTTAGCAGGGGAGGCCACAAGAGCCAGGAGCACTAACCTTCAAGAACGACAGGTCACGGTTGTGCTCCACGTATGTAATCTCCAGGTTGCTGAGCACCACCTCACAGTTGTTGTACATCCTCTGCAGGCTGGTGAAATGGTCTTCCACAGGTCCCAGCTGGGTCAGCTTGTTATTTGTCCCTTGACAAACTGTGAAAGAAAAAAAGAAAGCTCCATGAAGGAGATTGGACAGATTGGATATTAGGAAAACTTTCTTTAGAGAAAGAGTGGAACAGGCTGCTCAGGGAGGTGGTGGAGTCATCATCCCTGGGCATGTTAAAAAAAAACTTGTAGATATGACACTTTGGGACATTGTTCAATAGCCATGGTGGTGGTAGGTTGATGGTTGGACTTGGTAGTCTTGTCCAGCCTTAACAGTTCTNTCAATGCACCATCTTTCAGTTTTAAGGGATGATAAACCTCTTAATCTCATCAAATAAATTAATGAATCAGAGAACAAGAAGGGACTCCACTGGAAAACACAATTGTCTAAGCAGGTAAGAAACGACCCANGTTCTATGATTCCATAAAGCAAGAATAAGTACAAAGACTTGTTGCCCATTTACCTTTACAAGCACCACAAACAGTGAAGCATCATCAGCACAGATTCAGAAGAAATGAAATGTTGTCTTGCACAACCAACAGCATAGGAAGCATGTTCCCAGGTACTGAGGTTTACCAAAATTAAAAGCTAGAATAACTCCCTATCATTTTCTCTGAGATAAAAAGCTCCAAGATGAGACATTTGTACATAAGGAGCACTAAGTTTGCTGTGTCACAAACATAACTCTGCTCCTGAGGAGAAGGCATTGTTGCAGTGCCACCAAACACTGCTCAAAGTGGTATGCTTTCAGGAATCACCAAAGGTAGGTTCCTTGGAGATACATCTAGGATACTTTCAGAGCCACTGGATCTCATTGTAAGCTCAGTGGGAAGGAGTGGTGGTTTCCTGCAGGACCTCCCAAGTAAGACATCCAGGCTTTCAGAGCAAACTGGCCCTCTGGGGCTCACACATCTCTTGCCACTCTGATGTCCTGGGAGTATGTCAGATTCAGGATATTTCCTGGCATATTCAGCTTCAGCACACAAATCCACCTAAGCCTGATTTGCTGGTGGGGAAGGAAGTGGTGCCACACAAAACACCACAGTCCAGACAAACATTTCTAATGGCATGATGGAAAAATTAGTCCTCACTTGAAATTCTCTTATGCTGCTTTACCAAAGCTAGAGGAACTGACAAGTTGTCACTGCTGTATTTGATTGCAATGAAAGAGCAAAATGTAAATTTGCTTTAAAGCAAAATCCAGCACACACAAGCCTCAGAAACTCTGAACTTACCCACTCATTCCCTGGGCTATCCCCACACAGCTTAAAGTCAAACTTCTCTGAGTTATGCCAATACAGAGAAAAGGAGAATGATACATGGGGGAAAAAGTTTTTTTACTGTAAGGGTGATAAAGGCCTGGAGAAGGCTGCCCAGAGAAGTTGTGGAGTCTCCTTCAAGGGTCCTTTCAAGACCTGTCTGGATGTGTTCCTGTGTGATCCTGCTTTAGCAGGGGGTTTGGAGTAAAAGATCTCCAGAAGTCCCCTCCAAACCCTAGCACTTCGTGATTCTATAATACAGAAGACAACACAGTAGAATATTCTCACCACACCTTCCATGTGGAAACCTTCAGCCCAACTTTGCTTCTCAGTGGGAGCAAAAGGAGGCCATTACCTCATCATCATTGTGACGCAATCCTAACCTGACCTCATGGCTTTCTGTAACAGATTGCATTCATTCAACTTGGAGAAAACAATAAATGAAATCATGCTTTTTGCCCAGCCAGAACTCCTGTAAGCATCAATCACAAACTGGAGCACCATTCCAATTTGAGGCATAGGAAGTTTCATGGAAACACGAGGAGGAATTTCTTCACTGTGAGAGTGACGGAAGACTGGGACAGGCTGCCCAGGGGGCTGTGGAGTCTCCATCTCTGGAGATATTCAAGACTTGCCAGGATGCATTCCTGTGTGATCTGATAGGTGATCCTGCTCTGGCAGGGGTTTGGTCTGGGTGATCTCTCAAGGTCCCAGCCCCTAACATTCTGTGCTTCCTTCTGTAGGTTTGCAAACACGAATCCATAGGAGGCTGCAACTTGCTGTAGTTTCTTGATATAGACCAAACCCTTGATGTAGTTGCTGGCAGCACTTGCCATGACTTCAGGGGGCAGAACTATGTGCAGGAGTAGATGAGTTTATGATGTGGAGGTGGGTGTATGTTTAAGGCAGCAAGCAAAATTTGCCATGTTGTGTTTGCAGCAGCTCTCCAGAAACATTACAGCCTTTAGAGATGTCTGTGTGTATATATAAAAAGATCTTTCGAGATCAACCCTAACATTCTGTGACCGATTCTGTGATTTCTGTGGGGTGCTGCAAAGCAAACAGCAGAGACTCTTGACAAGACTGCAACTAAGTTTTGGAGCTAGGAATATGAAACAGCACCTGTTGAAGATTTACCAAACAACTGATGTTTTGTTAGTGGGAAAAAGAACTTAATGAAGCAGTGATAAAACCATGCTTCTCAATCACCAAACCCATTTGCTAAACATGTGTTCCTCTTCAGTACAGCCATCACTATAAAGGAGTTAGAGTGATAACAGATTAAAGGCTCTTCAGCCATGCTTAAAACAAGGCCATTCACTCACATTCCTCAGTTATTTCTCATTCTATGCCTAGATAAACGTGATGGTGCTTGGGAACAAAGTGGCATCTGCTAGTAAACAGAGACAGTTTAACAGGGGTTGTGATTACACCATCTAAGCTGCTTCTTACCACACAAGCCTCAAGTACAGAAAGCTGTCCCTATTTAACTTTGTCTTGAATTTCTGTAACAGATAAGACATTTCTAAGCAGGATTTTCTGTTCCAGTTTCAAACCAGAGCAGTTCCAGTGTGTTCATGCTTAAAATCTCTACCTGCTGCCTTCTGCCTCAAGTCTGAGGATCATAAACCACCAGACAGAGTCAGGAGGAGTCTGTGGAGTGATCGAATTTTGAAGGCAGGATGTTAGAAACATGGTCATGGTCTGGTCTGCCTGGGAAAATGCATTGCTGTTGGACACAGAGGTGAACAAAGAAGCTTTGAACTGATTGGAAAAGTCAAAAGGTCCTCCCAGAGGTCATCTTGAACTGTAAGCAATGTCATCCTCCCACCAAGGAAAAGGGCAGCAAGGAAAGATTCTCTGAGGGCTCAAAACCTCATCTCAGCTGCTCAGTTTAGGCATTTCAGGTTAGATCCCTAAAATGGATCAATTTTGAAGTACACTCAAGTAGAATACAGAAGCAGCTGCAGCTTAGACTGCTCACAGAAACAAGGACATCTAAGTCTGCCTATTGTGGTCTTTGGAGTCCACAAATGGCCTGATGCCCTCACTGCATCTCCAGTGTTAACAGCAGAGATCTGCCCTGCTACTGCAGACAGGCCCTAGGCACGAGCTGCAGTGTCCATGCTGNGCCATGTTTCTCTTGCTGCAGCCCAGGACTCAGTTGCTGTATGGGCTGCCCTCACACTACAGGCTCATGTTGAGCTTTTCATTAACCCAGACCCCAAGGTCCTTTTCCTCAGGGCTGCTCTCCAGCCATTCACCACCCAGTCTGGATTTGTGCTTGGGATTGTGCCTACTCAGGTGCAGGACCTTACACTTGGCCTTGTTGAATGTCATGAGATGGAAACTATAACTGCAGAAGTGACCCACAACTAATGCCACACTGAAGAAGAAAAGAAAAAAGAATATGCCTTAAGGCAAAGCTTTCCCAGATGGTTCCTTATTTCTGTTTACTTGACAAAGGCAACTTTTGCAGTTAAATCTAATGTGAAGTTCCTCTTGTTCTGGTTAGGAGTGTAGAGCTGACCTACAATGGCAAAAGTCATGTCCAGAATTGCAAAGGATGGAGGCAGCATGGCTGGATGGCTCCATTGCTGGTGAGTGCCTTCATCTGAAAGAATAAATAATCATATGCAAAGCATCTTGCTTCTGAATGAGGACCTCTCCAAAGTCAGAGTGTTTTAATGATTGGACTCAACGATCTGAAAGGTCTTTTCCAGCTGAACTGGTTCTATAACAACAAGGGATTCAGCCTCATTAATCCCCTAAGATGCTTTTTTATTTCCCCCTCCTGGTATCATTTAGCAATATTTCTATTTTTCTTCTCTGTTGTCATTATAATTCAGTATGTATCTTCATTAATCCTCCAGATTAAGGCCAGATCGGGATGTGCTGAAATCAATCTTTCCACTGGCTTCAATGTGAACTAGATGGGGGATTAAATTCTTCTCTCACTGAGGCAACTGCAAGAACAGGGTGAGATAAGCCCAGAGTTTGAGCTTTCCCTTCCAAATACCTTCGGGTGCAGCTGTGGGAAGGATGAAGATATATTCTGTAGGTACCAGCAGAATCTGAAAGAAATGGGAACTGTCACCTTGCGATTTTGTACAGTTTGGGGAAAGGTTGACTTCTAAAGGTGAATAATGGACAGGAATTTTTGGAAGGGGTGTTTCTAGCATGGTGCTGAAAGATAACCTGGGTATAGATCAGTTTTCTTCACATTCTTTACTCAGATGTAAGAAGACATCAAATCATTGCTGAAGCTGCCTGCCTGCAGATGACACAAGCATCGCTGGAGTTCTAAATAACAGAGGGGCAGGTGACCTTCTTCTTGTGTTTGCATAATCTAAGGAAATAAGCCCTCTGAACAACATCACTTGAACTGTAGCCAAAGGCTACAGCTAAAGGCAAAGGCATCAAAGCCTGCAGAACATATACTAGACAGAAAACAGGGTGCTGGGATGCAATCACCCTGGAAAGAACTTGGGGATAACCAGAGGTGTGACCAGCGCATCACTTGATGCAACGGAAAAACCACAGCCGCTGGGTGCATCAGGGGAAAAAGGCTGAGCAAGAGGAGGCATTAATTACTGGCATTAATTAATCTCTGGTGCTGCCCAGCATGCCCAAACCCCGTGGCTTCTCACCTGCAGGTGCCACTGGGCAAGCTCTGACTCCCAGCTGCATTGGCATGGTCCACTTGGGTTCAACCCTTCACCCAGCTGTACTACAGCCTCTGTCCTCTTTGATCACGTTGGGTGATTCTGTGCTCCACAGCCTCCCTGGGCAACCTGTGCCAGTGTCTCACCACCCTCACTGTAAAGAACTTCCTCCTAACATCCAGTTCAAATCTCCCCTCTGCCAGTTAAAATCCACTAAGCCCAAACTGGCCTTTCCAAATCCTCCACCCCTTCCACCCTTAGTTAGTATAAGGGCAGGCCAAAACTATCCCCCCCTACCCCTCAGTTGGGCCTGCAAGAGCTCCA
The DNA here is from genome assembly GCA_013399055.1 of Ramphastos sulfuratus. NCBI lineage: Eukaryota > Metazoa > Chordata > Aves > Piciformes > Ramphastidae > Ramphastos > Ramphastos sulfuratus. Next base: position 96,895 of record WBNM01019234.1, on the reverse strand, counting down.
TGGCACAACTCCCTGCCCACCAGCTGCCCCATGAGCCCAGCTGGAGTGCTCACTCCTTGGAGAAGTGGAAGCAAGAGAAGCAAGGAGGAGAAGGGGGAGAGATCAAGTCAGGTACTATCTTTTAAGCTGTGATACTGGAAAAGGAATAGAATAGCAATATTACAGTATCCTGGGATGAGCCAGTCCATCCCCCTGGCATGGGTCACGGTCCCTATGGGTTTGTTTAAGGGGGATTTAGGACCCCTCAAACTACCAGACTGACTAAAGTAGGTTTGGCTTGTACTGGGGAAGATGNCTGCACACAGGACTCCAGATGGGGTCTGAGGAGAGCAGAGTAAAGGGGCAGAATCCCCTCCCTTGCCCTGCTGGCCACTCTTCTCTTCAAGTAGCACAGCCTCTGGCTAACAGTCCATGGCTGAATCCTCTCTGGCTTCCTGCAGAGGCAGAGCTACTGTGCCCATCATGAAGCAGCCATATGCATCAGCTGAGCACAGCTCTGCTGCAGAAGAGCCATCATACAGCCCCAGGCATGCATGGTGCAGACCCTGGGAAAGATCTTGGAGGAAGGCAACACTTCTTAGCATCCACAGTGAGTTTTGCACTACCATGTTGCTACAAGTGCTGTAAAAAAATGGTGCAGAGTGCAGCAGAAAATGGCTGAGAGACCTCTGGCAACAGGCATGGCTCACCAAGCCTTTAATCTGGGAGGACACATGTGGCAGGCTTGTGGCAGCTCAAGACATACCCTGGGATATTTGGGAAAACAAGTGGATGACAACAGATACGTGAGCCTGTGCTCTATGGTCTAAAAAAAAAACACTACATTCTTCATTGTTGTTTGTTCTGGCAGCATCTAGGGAGCAGCAGGATTTTATAGCACAATAAAAAGAAACTGAAGATGTGTGCCCATGAAAATGTGGGACCAGTTCCCACTCACGCCAGCGCCGAGTTGTTTTAAATTGTTTTAAAGTGAGTTAATTTGAGAAAGGAGAATTAAAAGCATTAAACTGTGCTGTGAATATTTTACCATGTGGGATTTCTTAAGGCACTGCCATTGCAGATTTTCATCTGAAATGAAAAGAAATCCCTTGTTTTCTTTCATTTCTATGAAACCAAGTCTTATGTCAAAGTAAGCCACGGTGCTCACACATATACTTCTGAATCCCTTTACATAAGAACTTACACACTGGCTCAAAAAGGCCAAGAGAGACTACTTGCATCTGATTCCAAGTAGAAGACTAAAAGCTGGCTGTTACAAATGGAACACTTTCTTTACATACACACACAGACATCTCTAAAAGCTGTAATATTTCTGGAAAGCTGCTGCAAACACAACATGGCAAGTTTTGCTTGCTGCCTCGAATGCCATACACCCACCTCCACATCATAAACTCATCTACTCCTGCACACAGTTCTGTCCCCTGAAGTCATGGCAAGTGCTGCCAGCAACTACAGTAGATGCTGCATCAAGATTTTGGTCTATAACAAGGAAATACAGCAAGTTCCAGCCTCCTATGGATTCACATCTGCAAAGCTACAGAAGGAATCACAGAATCACAGAATGTTAAGGACTGGAAGGAACCTTGAGAGATCATCCAGTTCAACCCTCCTGCCAGAGCAGGATCACTTAGACCAGATCACACAGGAATGTATCCTGGCAGGTCTTGAATATCTCCAGAGAGGGAAACTCCACAATCTCCCTGGGCAGCCTGTCCCAGTGTTCTGTCACTCTCACAGGGAAAAAAAAAAATTCCTCTTGTTTCCATGGAACTTCCTATACCTCAGCTTCCATCCATTGCTTCTTGTCCTGTCACTGGGCATCACCCAGCAGAGCCTGGCTCCAGCCTCCTGGCACTCACCCTGCACATCTTTATAAACATTGACGAGGTCACCTCTCAGTCTTCTCCAAGCAGCAGAGCCCCAGCTCCCTCAGGCTGTCCTTGTACAGAAGATGGTCCACACCCTTCATCATTTTTGTGGCTCTACTCTGGACTCTTTCAAGCAGTTCCCTGAGGTCTTTCTTGAACTGGGGGGGCCCAGAAATGGACACAACATTCCAAATGTGGCCTCACCAGGGCAGAGTAGAGGAGGAGGAGACCATCCCTCGACCTACTAACCACAGCCCTTCTAATACACCCCAGAATGGCATTGGCCTTCTTGGCCACCAGAGCACATTGCTGGCTCATGTTCAGCCTTCCACCTACTAGGACCCCCCAGGTCCTTCTCCCTTTCAGTGCTCTCCAACAGGTCAGTCTCCAACTATACTATTTATAAGGTCTTGCAATGACAGGACTAGGGACAATGGGTTTAAACTGGCAGAGGGAAGATTTAGACTGGATGTTAGGAGGAAGTTCTTTACAGTGAGGGTGGTGAGACACTGGCACAGGTTGCCCAGGGAGGTTGTGGCTGCTCCCTCCCTGGAGGTGTTCAAGGCCAGGTTGGATGAGGCCGTGAGTAACCTGTACTAGTGAGAGGTGTCCCTGCCTATGGCAGGGGGTTGGAACTAGATGATCCTTGAGGTTTCCTTCCAACCTTACCATTCTATGATTCTATACTGTTACCTGCAGTTTTTCTTTCCCAGCTGTAAGACTCTACACTCACCCTTGTTGAACTTCATTAAATTTCTCCCTGCCCAACTTTCCAGCCTGAATGATCTATGTCCCTAAATTCCACAGCAACCACCTTATCCCTTTGGAATGAGATTGCCTTCTTGAGTGAGGCTAAAAACACGACAAAAACTGCAGGGAAGACTAAGATAAACAACAATTACTGCTTCCATCAATAAAGGTAGTGTTAGTTATCTCTCTTAATGTAGCAAACTCCCTGTCAACTCACTACACAGAACAAGCAAAAGCTGATAAAAAGCTTTGAGAGCTTGTCTCCAGCTCCTCCACATTCATGGGAATGAACACTACAGTTAACACTTGGACTAGGGCTTCCAGCTGAAATTTGGGTATTTGCACATGTAGACAAGTAAGCAAGTTAACACACGCTGCTGGCCTTGAAAAGCTTCCAATAATATTATTTGAGTTTAAAAGGAATAGCTGAAGAACATATTAAATGCAAATGAGCTCTGGATCACCTTCTGATCTTCCTTTAGGCCTTGACTAAAACTCAATGGAAAGACTTCTATTGAAACCAGTGGGATCTGAACCAAGCCCTTATTTCACTTAATTTAACTGTGTGAAATTCAATAAATGAGGTAAAGAGAAGTTCTGCTGCCTTTTTTTTTTTTCCCCCCTCCCTTTTCTGGAAGGAGAACTACAATTAGGTTTTGAAAGCACAGCTAAAAAGCCACAAAGTGATTTAACAGCACCTGGGTGAGTTTTGAAGATGGAGACTAATTTATCTTCAAAAGTCTGGGAAGAAAAAACATTGAATTTAGTCTTCAGTACTATAAATGCTACGTGTTCCAGCAAGAAGGACTGCTTTTAGAGTTGGTCTTATTTAGCAACAGAGAATTTCTGCCATGTTTAATGCCAGAGGTTTAGTTCTGTGATGAAATGTAAACAAGTTTGAGCATTTTAAAAGGTGCTTGAAACACACAACTGTGGTACCTTACAAAGCAGTTGAACTCTGAAAAAGTTCCACCTCTTGCTTTGCACAGTTAACCTCTGCTATGCAGCCTGAGCTGGAAGGCAGGCAGCCTTCCTCATGCTCTTTCACCCTCTTCAGCAAAGCAGCTGCTCCATGGCTTTGTACTGAGCCCAGAAATCCTGCAGCCTGAAGCCCAAAATCTTGCAGCCTGAAGCCCAAAATCCTGCAGCCTGAAGCCCAAAATCCTGCAGCCTGAAGCCGAGAAACATAATCTTATCCTAGATAAACCTTCAGACTGATGTCACCATAACACCCATTCCCAAAGGACCCAGAGAATGAGATGCTGGAGTTTAACTTTTGTTTTGATTGGTGACAGAATAGGGCTCAGGCACAGGTTTTATTTCTANCAAACAAAAAACAACATTTCTGCTGCTGTGCAAAGTTCCACACATGCAATGGGCTGCACAGAAGCCTGCAAAGTGACTGCTGGTGCAGCAGACTTTGGAAGATGCCTCTTTTATCACTTGTCTTTCACTAACAAAAGAAATATATTAATAATTAGGTAGAAGAAATTATTTTCTTTCCTGGCAAGAATGAAAACACAGATTTGTACAAGCCTGTACCAGTCATCTGCCTGTACCAGTCTTTTTAGGTTACACTACACTTTCATATATGCTCAGGACTGGCAGTTGTTTAGTTGTGAGTGGTTTAGAACCATCCTCAAGATGACTACAGATCCTAAATTTGATTCTGTGACTTCTTTGTCCCTGATGTTTGAGGGATGGTTATCAGTCTCACCTTCCCTTGTGGACCTGTTCTAAGCAATGAGGCATCAAAAAGCCACACAGCTTTCTCAAAACACCAAAAAAAAGCCCCTACATGCAAATACCCACAGGATGGCATGCAGGTAAGGATTTAAAAAAACCAGAAGCCATTCTTACCTCACCACCACATACCTGCTTTGATGCATTCCACTCCCTGCACAAAAAGTTGACAGAAAGAAATGGCTTCAGCAGTTCAGCAAAGGGGGAAATAAACATCCTCTTGTATATATATTAAAAAAGGGTAAGTTAGCTGCAAGCTAAGCTCCAGCACAGCATGTCAAAATGTTATCAGTAGCAGTTGGCTGGACTGTGCTTATCTTTGTCAAAGATGTCTTGAGGGGAAAGAAAACAAAATGAAAATCCTTAGTAGTGCAGCAAAATGCATGTGGAGACACAAGAGTCTCACTGTGGAACTGATCTGATTCACTCTTGTTTCCATCTGCTCCTCTGTCTCTGCAATGTTTCATCCTGAGGACAGGCCCTCAACTTGCACCAGGGGAGGCTTGGGCTGTGTATTAGGAAAAATCTCTTTACTTAAGAGTGGTCAGGCATTGAAATGGGCTGCCTGGGGAGGGTGTGGAGCCACCATCCCTGCAATTGCTCAAAAACCACACATACATGGCACTTGGGGACCTGGTTTGGTGGGCATGGTGGTGTTGGGTTGATGGCTGGACTTGATGGTTTCATTGGTGTTCTCCAACCTTACTGACTCGATGATGCTACAAAAGGTTACACCGAAGTACTTTGACAGAGCTTGTGGGAATTTGCTTCTTCCTCTTCCCACTCTCTGACTAGAAAATAGCCAGTTTCTGTCATTTGCTATATCACAGCATTTCAGAAGCTGCTGTACACAGGTTTAGGTCCCTGGGTGGCAAAGTGATCATGGGAAATGGGATGGTTATGGTGGGTGTGCATATCCTGCTGCCTGCCCATCTGCCCCTGTGAGCAGCAGGGCAGCCCTTTGCTCTGTCTCACACAAAGCAAAATGTTTCAGCCTGGAGAAGAAGAGGCTCAGGGCAGACCTTACTGCACTTTACAACTATTTGAAAAGAGGTTGTAGCCAGGTGGGGTTGGCCTCTTCTCCCAGGCAACCAGTGACAGAACAAGAGGACACAGCCTCAAGCTGCACCAGGGGAGGTTTAGGCTGGATGTTAGGGAGAAGTTCTTCACAGAAAGAGTGATTGGCATTGGAATGAGCTGCCTGGGGAGGTGGTGGAGTCACTGTCCCTGGAGATGTTTAAAAGGAGACTGGATGAGGCACTGAGTGCCATGGTTTAGTTAGTTAGAAGGTGATAGGTTGGACTCAGTGATCGTGAAGGTCTTTTCTAACCTGGTTAATTCTGTGATTCTGTTTCTTTTTGTCTTCTAGAAGGGCAGAGAGGGGACCAGAGCTGGGAACTCCCCCATATAAGCTCCAGCACCAGGATTCATGGTGGTGGTAGTTCAACAGTTGGACTTGATGATCTTAGAGACCTGTTCCAACCAATACAAGTCTATGATTCTGCGATTACTGCTGTGGGGCACCTTGGCAGTGCTGCAGGAGGATGGCCCCTGCTCATCTGCTGTACACACTGATCACTTAACATGCTGCCAGGATGTCATCTATCTTCCAAAACACAACTGCACCTGCCTAAGAAAACCACTGCACTTCATGCTCCTGTCATCTCCTTGCCTTCAGCTTTTGGTGTGAGAAGTTTATGGGGCAGGGCTCTATCGGGCAGAGATCTATGGGGCTGAGCTCTATGGGGCAGGGCTCTATGGGGGTGAGATCTATGGGGCTCTTTGGCAAGAAAATCTAAACCACACTCTGGCACACTTCTGGTACACCACGTGGAGGTGGCACATCTTTCACTAGCCTCTTTCTCACGTGGAAATTCAAACAAAGATAGAATTGGTGGAGCAGTCAGTTGGAAAGATTAAAGGCCAGCAATGTCAACTGAGATCCACCCCTCTAAGAATTTACATGCTCGGATCTTTAAGGTTTCAAGGGCTTTTACTGAGTGCTGAAAGTATTGGAGCAAAAATAATGCAAGGCAAACACTTATGAGCTCAGCTGAAAGGAAACTAATCCCCTCAAAAAAAAAAAAAAATAATCACACTTAGTTTTCCACAATGTGACATTAACTTCAGAAGGATCTGGCTTTGGCCACTGCATCCCAGAGTTTCCAAAGTTGCAAAACAGTTGCCTTCAGAGCAAACCCACACGTCACACAGCCAACTCTGCCACTGCATTGCTGCTCCCAATGTTAGGTATCTCCTGATAAGCCTTACTAAAACCAGAGCCACCTTATCTGGGGAAAAGGGCACCTAGCAACTTTCTAAAGCTGTGAGCCTGTCTGGTTGACTTTGATGTATTCACCAGTCGTCCATCGCTATCGATGGCTTTGTGGAAGAGCTGCAGCAGCTCTTGTCAGCCCAGTAAATCACCTAGCTGCAAGCTGCAGAGAACAGAGCAGCTTTTGTGTTTCGGCAGCTTTGTGCTGCTTTCATCTTCGCGTCTGACAACTTGGAAACGAGCACTCATCTTGAACAAATGAAGCTATTTCTTCCGTGGGCTAGGAAATAAAGTTTGAAAGGGCTGAATGTGAGACTGTGGTGCTATGCTGGATGGCGTGGCTGGTGTAGGAAAAAGAAAATGGAACGACCCTCATCCCAAAAGTAGGAATAAAGGTCTGCATTAAAAAAAAACCAAAACACTCAGTGGCAAAGCGTTTAGGTGGAGATTTTCCAAAGCAGGGACAGGAGTTCAGCACACAAATTACAAGGCACACCAGTGGGAGGTGGCCATCGTCTGCACTGCCTTTTGAAAATTCGCCCCTCCCCCCCTTTCTTAAGATGAATCAGCTCAGATGAGGATGGAAGTTCTGCCACTGAGAAGTTTCCAAATCTGCTCTGCCTTTGTGAAGGAACTTACTGAAGGAATGAGAACACAACATTTTGCCCCAAACACAAACCAACCGTCTTGGTATCAGTGCTGCAGGAGGGCATTTCAAGAGCTTATTTCAGGCCAAAATGTCTTCATTAGGTTGCACTGAGCTGCAGTACCCTGAAGCAGTTTCCTCATTACTAAGCAGAACACAACACAGCCTTAAAAATAACAGCACTAAAAGGACAAGAGTAGAGATGGGCTTCATTAAGACAGAAAGCAGCTGCTGGTAGATGCATTACATCCTCAGCGAGCTTGCAAGCTCCCAAAAGGTTCTGATAGAGGAGTTGACTAAACCTGCGGGAAAATGGAGCTTATGATCTGAATATGTTACACAGCTATGGGATGTCTCTGCTGTCACCAGGTTTGCTTTGACCAGCCAGCCTCTGATAAAAGGCTTTTGTGTTTTAGCTTTTGGATCTCAAAATGAAAACTACTGAGCACTTTCAGAGCTTTGCCAAAATTGGGTTTCCATTAAAAGCCTGAAAACAGCCTATGGAAAAGTTTCTGCTATACTCTGCTGAACTCTCCCAATACATGGCAATACAGTTTATCCTTGCAGGAAAAAGCTCTGTCAGTGTACATTTATTCCAGCTAATGTGCCACTAACACAACCCAGAAAAGAAAGTGTGGCTCCAAGGTGGGGCTTAGGGTGTTGCTTTTCTCTTCTCACACTGGAGCTGACATCCCAAGGAGAAGTCCCACAACCCTTGCAATCACACTTCACACACTTCAGCTGTGGGACATTAGGACACAACAAAAATCCTGGCTTTCTGAAACCTCGGGATGGAGCTTGAGTTAATGCTACCCACAACTGTAGGGATGCTGATAAACAGCAAACACATTCTTACCTGCTCCTAACAACATGTCACCAGGACTGCAAAGTTGTCTGCTCTTCTTTTTTTCCACTCAATTGCATTAATTAAAAAACCCAGCAAGGTAAAATATGGTTTATGCTTCAAGAACAGAAATCTCCTAAGTTGGAAAACCTGCACTGGCCAAGATCAATGACCATGTAAAGGATGATAGAATCATAGATCATAGAGTGGTAAGGTTGGAAGGGACCTCAAAGATCATCTAGTTCCAACCCCCTGCCATAGGCAGGGACACCTCCCACTAGTACAGGTCACTCAAGGCCTCATCCAACCTGGCCTTGAACCCCTCCAGGGAGGGAGCAGCCACAACCTCCCTGGGCAACCTGTGCCAGTGTCTCACCACCCTCACTGCAAACAACTTCCTCCTAACATCCAGTCTAAATGATGTAGCTGAAACTGATGGCAATACTGCCACTTTTGAAACTTCTGCCTTGGATCCTCACATTTTCAGCTCCTGCTTAGCTCCAAACTTGGCTGTAAGTAATCAAAGTCTATACCACAGAACTGGGAATCTGTCTCTTGAGGGAGAGTTTTCCTGTGTCCATTCTGTGAAAACTTAAGAAGAGGCAAGAAGACCTCAGAAGCAGTGAATAAATAAGCACATCTCTCTGATGGACCACTAGAAACTACTTTTTTTTTGCCTGCATTTTAGTAGAGGGACACTATTAGGTTATTACTAATTATTACTCCTACTTTAAAAGTGTATTATCTCTTTCTTTCTGAAGCATCAATTAAAGTGCTTCCCCAGCAGTGACTTTCAACCTATGCTCTGCTTCTCCCTGGGAGTCCCTGGAGTACTTTCATGCCCATGAAAGGTAAATAATGAAAAGCAGACTTTGCTAGACAGAGGTCTGTATCCCATCTCCCTTAGAAATACTGTAGGTGTCTGCACATTGAGCAATGCTGGAAACCACTGGCATGCATAATCCCATTCCAAATGTACTGTCAGCCTCTTCAAAGCAACTCCTTCCATTGCCTCCCCACCTCCACAGACACAGAGATGTATTTTTTAACATATATATTAAGTGGCCTCTTGAAGCTGCTAAAAGCCTACCTGAAGTACTTGAAAGTGAGATTAAATTTACAGTTCTTGGACTTGTATCCCAAGTACAAATTCTCACTTCATAGACAAAGAAAATGCATGTGCTCAATGATGATTAAAAATAGAAAAGTGAATGTGGGAAATAAAAAAAAATAAAAAAATCAGGTGCTAGCATGTCAGCTCTGCTCCACTGAACCATCACAAGCCCCTGTCATCCATGCTCACTGACCCCACCAATACTCCCCACGAGGGTACATGACTGCAGAGCTACCACTGCCACACCATGACAGTCCCACTCCCATCACAGCACTTCCACTCCTGTGGACCATGGTTTTATTGGCCAAAAGGCACTGTCAGGTGGCAAAGTTTTTTTATCCCATTTTACTGCATCTCTTGTTCAGGAAACACAGGTATGAGCAGACTGCAGAAGCAAGGTGACTCTTCAGTTTACACCAGTGGCAATCAGCAACAGGTGATCATCAGGCAGGCTGGTTATGCCTTCTGGAGCTGATCTATATGTTTATTTACTTTTTTCTTTCTTAAGAACTGGAGTTCTTAAAAGGCAAAAAAGTTTGTCTCACCCTGATAAGCCAGTGCCAATAAAAGGAATAGTGCAGTAACTATATCCTACTCCTGCTTCCTATCCCTAACAGGAAGCTCTGAAGCCTGAGTCACATAAAGAAGGTGGACACCTTCTGAAGGTGCAGAACCTTCCTTAATCCCAACATAACACAACTCACAGTGACCAGCAGCTCAGTTTTAGGAGGCAGGGAACACATACTGAAGGTATGCCTCTTGTCCTCAGTGGCTTTCTCCCTAGCCCAGGCTTGGGTAGATCATACAGCTCTGAGGATGGTGCTGCTCACACAAAGTTGTGCTCCAGTGCCTGGGTAGATGTTCCTCAGGGCTGACCTAGGGCAAACAGGTGGCAGAAGCATTGTACATTCATCTCTGAGGTCTCCTTGAGAATGCACAGTACATAAAGTCTTGGGTGCTAAAGGCCAGACACTTTAACAAGCAAACACTCCCAGTCACACACACCCTTGCAGGAACCTCCTCATGGAGCCATTGCTTCCCCTTTCATTTTCAGCAAGTGCATGACATCAGCTTTAATATATACAGAGCAACTCATGTTCCAGATCAGATGCACAGCCACCCCTCCAACTGTCTAATGCAGAGCACAATGATGAAGGCACAGTGGCCTAGGAAGTGCTCTGGAAGAGTTTCAGACAGAATAGAAGCATAGAGTGACAGGGGTGGGAAGGGACTTCTGAAGATCATTGAGTCCAGTGCCCACAACAATGCAGGGTCACCTAGGGCAAGTCACAAAGGAATGCATCCAGATGGGGCTTGAAAGCCTCTAGAGAAGGAGACTCCACAACTTCCCAGGCAGCCTGCTCCAGGGCTCCATCACCCTCACAGTACAGTTGTTTTCCCTCATATTGAGGTGGTAGTTCCTGTGTTTCAGTTTGCATCCATTGCCCCCTGTCCTATCACAGGACTCCATTGAAGAGACTGGCACCTTCTTGGCACACATCCTTCAGATAATTATGAACATAAATAACAGCTCTCAGTTTTCCCTTTTCCAGGCTAAACAGCCTGAAGTCTCTCAGCCTTTCCTCATCAGACAGATGTTTCAGTCCCTTCACCATCCTTGTAGCCTCCATTGAACAGTCTCTAGTATATCCCTGTCTGTCTTGAACTGGGGAGCCCAGAATGGAACACAATACTCCAGATGTGGCCTCAGCAGGGCAGAGTGGTGGTGGAGGAGAACCTCCCTTGATCTGCTGGCCACACTCTTCTTAACGCACCCCAGGAGACCATTTGCCTCCTCAACTGCAAGGCAACCTTGCTGTACTATGGATAACTTCCTGTCCACCAGGACCCAAGGTCCTTCTCCATGGAGCTGCCTTCCATCAGGTCAATCTCTACTCTGTACTGGTGCATGGCATTGTTCCTCCCCAGGTGAAGGACTCTACACTTATTCTTGTTGAACCTCATGAGATTTGCCTTTGCCCAGCTCTCCACTCTACCCAGATCTTGCTGAATGGCTGCACAGCCTTCTGGTGTATCAGCCAACAGAGACTCAGCCTACTTTACAGCCATACATGATGCCAACACAGACATGCCTGCAAATGAAAATGAATGGCCTCTTTAACATCACACAGCCCAGACACTCTGTTTCCTTGGTAGGGCACAAAAAGCTTCTTTCCTTGAAGCTTCTTTCCTTGAAGCTTCTTTCCTTGTTCACCAATTGCTTGGCCAAAAAGGAAGAGGGAAATTACAGGGGTGGGGTTTTTTTATGTTCCCTCATGACCAATGCCCAGATTAGTGCAATAATTATTTCTTAGCACTAGCATGTCTCCCTAAATGAAAGTAGTCAGCATACTTATTGGTGACTTAAAAGTGTACTTTATCCTCTGTGGCACAATACTATGACTCAAACCAAAGCTTGGATTCTCCTCTAGGGTCATGCTCCTCTCTTGATGAAGAAAAAATAAAAGGTTGGGCATTTTCTTGTTTGTTTGTTTGTTTGGTGGGTGGGTTGGTTGTTCTTTGTTGTTGTTTGCTTGCTCAGGTTTTTTTGGGTTTGTTTGTTTGTTTGTTTTTTGAGGAACACACAGGATTTTCTGTTATGAGGTATTTGCTACTGAACACATGTCACAAGTATTTGACAGAGCAATAAAAACAATTTAATAGCCTGGGAATCTCTTGCTCAGAAGGCTAAGAGGTCAAAAGTCACAGCCTAAGATGATGATAGGACTTTGACATATATGATATACTTTCTGGCAACCTTCTAACTGCTGCAAACCTTTCACTTTTGCAATCTCAGAAATACTCCTGCAGGCTCTGAGGTAGTTCTCAAAGGGACTCATTCATGTGGGATTTTTAAAAAGCCAATACTTCCTCTGACCACCTTATGTTAACACCAAGTGCCTTCATGAATGTGTCCTTTAAGTGCTCATGGATGGCTACCAAAGTACTTCCCCTCCTGGAAGGGCCAAAGGGACTACAGCAGTGATACTACACACAAAGTGAGGCAGATGGAGGCAGAGATGACCCATCCTTATGCCAGCCATAGGACAAACAAGTATCAAGTCCAACTGTGCTGCAAACAAGCCCCACCAATTCCTTGCTGGCTGGGCTCAATCCCTGCCTCCCCAAGGGCAGAGAACCCATGTCACTCCCCACGATTACTACTCCTACTGGGTGCTGCTGAACCACCTCTGGCAGGGAAAAGGAAGCAACAGGCACAGTTGCTCACAGAAGACTTGTTATCATGACCCTTAGCAGTCAACAGGGAGAGAGAAGCAACCCCAGAGAACTACCCATCCCCTCTGCATGGGATACCATGCCCCATTTTTGCAAGAACCTAAAGCTATCAATAGAGACACACCAGAAATCATGCAGAGACCTTCTCACTCTCTAGAGCTCCCTGAAAGGAGGTTGTAGTGAGGTGGGTGTTGGTCTCTTCTCTGTAGCAACAAATGATAGGAAATAAAGAACATGGCCTCAAATTGTGTCAGGTACAGTTTAGGTTGGATAATAGAAGTAACTGCTTGATTGAAAGAGTTCTCAAAGACTAGAACAGGCTCTCCAAGGAGGTGGTTGAATCCCCATCCCTGGAGGTGTTTTAAAGACACAGATTTGTGGTGCTGAGAGACATGATTTAGCACCACACTTGGTAGAATTAGATAATCAGAGAATCATTTTGGTTGGAAAAGATCATTGAGTCCAACCATTATCTAATGCTCCCAAGTCTGGTTGGACTCGATGACTTTAAAGGTCTTTTCCAACCAAAATGATTCTCTGATTTTGTTCAATAATTTAGTATTTCACACAAAGAACTGGTTTTAATGAGGCCTAACCTGCCTGTGATTTAATAACTTAGGAACAACCAGTAGGAGTTGAATGAGAGCAGTGACAGCTGATAAGCACATTGCTTACCAATGGAACCTATAGGGCCATACAATGTCCCTATAGCTTCCCTCTGATGCTCAGCTGTGCCATGTCACCTCCCTCTGGAGACACACAGAGCTCCAGTGAGCAGCAGGGCTCTCTGAAGGGGGCCTACAGGAAGGCTGGGGAGGGACTATTGACAAGGGCTTGCAATGGCAGGACAAGGGGCAATGGGTTTGAACTGGCAGAGGGGAGATTGAAACTGGGTGTTAGGAGGCAGTTGTTTGCAGTGAGGGTGGTGAGACACTGGCACAGGTTGCCCAGGGAGGTTGTGGCTGCTCCCTCCCTGGAGGGGTTCAAGGCCAGGTTGGAGGAGGCCTTGAGTGACCTGTACTAGAGAGAGGTGTCCCTGCCTATGGCAGGGGATTGGAACTGGATGATCTTTGAGGTCCCTTCCAACCTTACCATTCTATGATTCTATGTCCCTGCTCACTGCAGGGAGCTTGGACTAGACTACCTTTAAAGGTTACTTCTAACCTTAAGTGTGCTATGATTCTATGATGTAAGCTTGTGAAATGCCATCAACAATTACTCTCCTACAGCTGCTCTCCTGGCCATGCAGCTTTTATTGTGCATTTCAACATCCCTTGGGGCTCCAGAACTGTACAACACATTTCATGGTGGCAAAAATCCAACCTGACACAATGTGGAGTTAACTTCTGATTCGTTTCTTTAATCGATGAAGCTTTCTGGTCTTTGCACTCTTTGCAGAGAAACAAGGAAGGTTGGTCTTTTAAATCCAAGTTAATTTTTAAGGGCAAATATGATTAAAAAGAACTCTGTGTCATCGAGGCTCTATGACCTCTACCTCATCAATTATGCCTGCAAAGCCTCAGAAAATTCTCAGTGCTGCCTCCAGTACACCCAGTTTGTAAAGCTCTGTTTACTTACCTGTCACTGTTTGGCTAACTATTAACCACAATTAACCCAATGGGGTGGGTTTTTTCTGTTTGGGTTTGGTTTTTTTTTCCCCCAAACAAACCAAATATTTGTCAGAAAGAAACTGACTTACTCACTAAGCCAAATGCAAATGTTGTCTCATGCAAGGGCTGAGAGGTCAGGGGGAGCAATAAGGCTCTAGTTGCATGTGCAGTAGCTTGCTCATTACTGCTGGTTGCAAATTAGAGGGAGATAAGTGGAAGACCAGAACCACAATTGGCTTTCTTTGATAGTATTATTTACATGGCAGTGTGTAATCCACTTCCATGTGTCAAGGAGGGGAAGGAAGCNAGAAAAGAGAGGGGAAAGGAACAGAAAAGAGAGGGGGAAGAAACTAAAAAGAGAGGGGAAAGAAACAGAAAAGAGAGGGGAAAGAAAAAAGTTTCCAATGTAATGGTTGATAGAAACATTTTAAAATTGACTGTGGTGCTACTATTCAGTTTTGGGTTTTTATCTTTCTTACTAGCAAGCAACACAGTATTTCTAGAGAACAACAGATGTGCATCCCACCAGCAGCCTCTGAATCCTTTACTAACCTCTTGCTGGGGTCTCTGCTTGCTCTAACAGCAGGCAGTGGTGGCTTCTGCCCCCTTTCCATTGTCCTGGGCACAGACCTGCAGGGCTGCAGCTGTGACGCAACCTTACTGCGCTGAGACATTGCTACCACGTACACACTCATGGTGCACACTCATCTCTGTACTCACAGTGCTGTGTCCAGTTCTGGACTCCCCAGTTCAAGGACAGGGAAATGCTTGACAGGGTACAAGCAAAGAGATACAAGGATGATTAGTGGGTTAGAACATCTGTCTTATGAAGAAAGGCTAAGGAACTTGGAGCTCTTGAGCCTAGAGAAGAACAGACTGAGGGGGGATCTGATCCATGCTTGTCAATCCTTAAAGGGTGAGTGTCTGGAGGATGAGATCAGAGTTTTTTCACTGATGCCCAGTGACAGGACAAGAGGTAAGGAGCACGAACTTGAACAGAAGAAGTTCCATTTAAACATAAGAAGAAACTTCTTTGCATTGAGGGTGGCAGCGCACTGGAACAGGCTTCTCACAGAGGTGGTGTAATCTCCTTTACNATGAAGAAAGGCTAAGGAACTTGGAGCTCTTGAGCCTAGAGAAGAACAGACTGAGGGGGGATCTGATCCATGCTTGTCAATCCTTAAAGGGTGAGTGTCTGGAGGATGAGATCAGAGTTTTTTCACTGATGCCCAGTGACAGGACAAGAGGTAAGGAGCACGAACTTGAACAGAAGAAGTTCCATTTAAACATAAGAAGAAACTTCTTTGCATTGAGGGTGGCAGCGCACTGGAACAGGCTTCTCACAGAGGTGGTGTAATCTCCTTTACCTGGAGTCATTCAGAACCCATCTGGACACTGTTCTGTGCAACCTGCTCTAGGTGCTCCTGCCCTGATGTTGGGTTGGACTAGATGATCTCCAGAGGTGTCTTCCAACCCCTGTCATTCTGCATGATTCTGTCTCCTCCTGCCTAAAACCCACCAGAAATTACAGGAGGTAAATTTAACTTTTATTCTAACAGTGTCAAAAATAGCCTAGGCTACAGCTGGAAGACAAAAAAAACCCAAAAGTGACAGAGACTTTCAGATGACTCTGTGAGCACCAGCAGCTCAGTCTTGTTCCTGTCTTTCTGAGGGGCTGGAGGTATTTCAGCAGACAGAACACATCTAAGCTTGGAGCTCAACTGGTAATAAACCATTTCATGTTTCCCAGACGGTGCTCTCCTGTTGGAGGATGTTTGTGAAACTGTGCTGCCAAATCTGTGATTTCACAAACTTTTCCACGGTGATAACATAAACAGGGAGCAGTGATTTATCCCTAGGATCAAGCTGTGCTAAACAGGGAATGTGTCTGCATTTGAAGACCTTCTCTCCCCTGAGGCAGGAGGGCAGCTCAGATACATGCCCCAGACTTGCCACAACCGCAGCCTTTCCTTTTGTGCTTTCTGGAAATTCATGTCAAATTCAATGAAATGAAAAAGAATACACAAAAAGAATACACAATCACTTCTCCTTTTCTTCACTGAATTAACCCTGCCTTACTTAATGCAGCAGAATTTGAGAGATCTGCACGACAGACTGCTAGTAACATTCTCCAGAGCCCAGTTGAGCTCCCAGCTTTCTTTTTCAATTTGCAGATGACAGCTTTCTTAGGGACCATCAGATTTTGCTCTCAGTTGCATCCACATCAAAACAGAAGCAGTGTCACTAACTGGGCCAAAATTCATAGAATTGCAGAAGGGACCTCAGAGATAGGACAGGAGAGAGTAGAGCAGAGCAGAGCAGAGCAGGAGAGAGCAGAGCCGAGCAGAGCAGGAGAGAGCAGAGCCGAGCAGAGCAGGAGAGAGCAGAGCCAATCAACCAGACCATGGCACTAAGTGCCCAGCCCAACCTATACCCAGCCCTATCCAATCAACCAGACCATGGCACTAAGTGCCCAGCCCAACCTAGCACCCAGCCCTATCCAATCAACCAGACCATGGCACTAAGTGCCCAACCCAACCTAGCACCCAGCCCTATCCAATCAACCAGACCATGGCACTAAGTGCCCAGCCCAACCTAGCACCCAGCCCTATCCAATCAACCAGACCATGGCACTAAGTGCCCAACCCAACCTAGCACCCAGCCCTATCCAATCAACCAGACCATGGCACTAAGTGCCCAGCCCAACCTAGCACCCAGCCCTATCCAATCAACCAGACCATGGCACTAAGTGCCCAATCCAGGCTTTGCTTCAACACCTCCAGGGACGATGACTCCACCACCTCCCTGGGTAGCCCATTCCAATGGCAAATCACTCTCTCTGTGTACTCCAACCCCCTGTCATGGTTGGGGCTGCCTCTCTAAATAGACTTGGTTGTCCAAGACCTCATCTCAACCCAGCCTTGAACACCTCCAGTGAGGGGGCATCCACCACCACTCTGGGAAACCTATTGCAGAGTCTCATCACTCTTGTACTGAAGAACTTCTTCCTAAGGTCCAGTCTAAACCTACTCTCCCTCAGCTTAAAACCATCCCCCCTAGTCCTGTTGCTAGACACCCTTATGAAAAGTCCCTCTCCAAGCTTCCCATAGGCTGCCTTCAGGTATTGGAAATCAGCTTACAAGGTCCCCCCAGACCCTTCTCTTCTCCAGGCTAAACAAGTCCAGCTCCCTCAGCCTATCCTCATAGCAGGAGTGCTCTGGCCTTGTGGCCCTCCTCTGGACTCAACTCCAACAGTTCTATACCCTCCTTATGATGGAGACACCAGAGCTGGATGCAGTATTTGAGGCTGGGTCTCTCAGAAGCAGAGCAAAGGGGAAGAATCACCTCTGCTGACCTGCTGACCACACTGCTCTGGATGCAACCTAGGTTATTGCAGATTTGCATCTCTCTCATGGACAGCACCAAGTGAGAACAATTTAAAGGCAATCCAGTTAATTAAACCCAAATTCATCATACTTTTAAAAGTTATGAGCAAGGAGAAGGACTAGTCTTGGCATGTTAGTCTCACTGCCACAAAGCATTAATAAAACCCCTCAAGCTCAAGATGAATGTGTATATCCAGGGCAGCAATGAAGCTATGGCAGAAAGGAGAGTAACTTTCCCAGCTTTGCTAATTGGTTGACCAGGAGTTTTGATTTTTAAATGTTTCTTCCAGTAAGAAGTTATCCACTAAGAGAACAGCAGCCTTGAATTCCCCCTCATATTCCTTAATGGCTTTCACATTTTATTTTCACTGCTGCAGTCAAAACAACTTCTTTGGCAGTTGTACCTTCCTGCGCTCCGCAGCTGCTGTGACCACTCTCAGCCCCTCCAAAGGCAGCTGGGACTACCTTCTGTCCTAGATGAAGGTGAGAGTATCTGTCTTCATCATCAAAGTGAAGTCTTTTTTCTTTTTGCAGAGCTCTCAGAGCCCTGGTTTGAGTGCTGGGAGAAAGAGCAAAGCCCTAGTACTGCTTTTCTAACCCTCATTTTTCCTCTCTTGAAAATAAAATAAATCAGTTTGATTTTTGTTTTTTTTTTAAATGGAAAAGAAATGGACAAATGGTGAGCATTTTTAACAATTGGACCTGGCTCTGAAAACCAAAATAGTAAAAACCACCCTTGCAAGGACTTTAACTGCCTCCAGTATTCCTGGTTTGGTGAGCTGTGTGGTGCTGCCTTTGCCTGTGTTGTGTGAGTTTCCACTTACTGTTGGAAAACAAAGCCTGAGTATTACCAAGAGCAATAAGTGAGAACATCTATTGGGAGGGTCTTAACAAATAGTTAAACAAGAGTGCCAATAGTAGCTGAATGCAGAAGCAAAACAAATCCAGGAACAGAAAGAATCCAGTTTTGAGGAACTTTTAAATACATTCTTGAACACAGCCAGAGAAGAGAAAGAGAAAGAAAAAGAGAAAAAAATAGTACATAGGGCTATTGATGCAACTATCAGGATGCACATCCACAGTACATGAGTGTGGCATGGGAGGGAGAGGAGTGCCTCTGTCCTAGCATTCATGCCTTGTCCTGGTGCCTCTCCCTCCCTGCTCCAAAAATATGCAACCTGGGTTTCCAGCAGACAGCACTGTCTGGAACAGACATGATCAGAAAGAGCTTTTTCATCTTTGCTCTCCTCCTCAAGGAGGATGCTCAAAAGAGTGAGAAAACTGATAGAATTGTCCAGAACATAAACTATCCTGTAGTCTATCATCTACCACCCAGTGGATCATAAAGGTTGGAAAAGAACTCTAAGATCAAAACCTTCTAACTAAGAACATTATGAACATTATTTCAAACACACTCCCAGTTGGGCAGTAACATGCAGGGAAATAAGCATACCAGAAAGGAGAAACTGTCCTGATGTGCTACNACACTGCTCTTGATGCAGTCCAGGACTTGGTTGACCAAATGAGCATTGACATCTCAGAAGCAAAAGGGAGAAATGATAACCTTACAAATTTTAGTTCATAATTTGCTTTGATAGTATTCCAGAGCCAGAAGTCTGCAATGACAGACATTCCTATCATGAGTACTTGATTATCTTAGAGGTCTTTTCCAACCTTAAGGATTCTATGATTCTTCCAAACAAGCAACCAGAAATTATCCAACTAGAAGGTTCATCTCCCCCAGCCTCCCTCAACATAACAAAGAGAAAGAGACAAAAAGAAGAAAGGTTTCATTTTAGAAAAGCACAGCCTAAGAGGGCAGAAGGCATGAGCTTGCTGTGCAGTAAGGAGCATGCCTGTGAGCTGCAGCCTATGTTGACATGGCCTGGGGGCATCACTCCTGCATCCTCATGCCTATCCTAGGGCCAGGACTTTCCCACTGCTTGATAGCATCACCCAGAAGCCCTCAAAAAAAAAAAAAAATTCTTTTCCCTTGTTACCTGTGCCACCTAAAATAATTTGCAAGCTGAAAGTCGAGGGCTGTGACACAATCAGAGTAGATTTACTCAGGGTAAATATAATAAATAACAGCAGGATTATTGTTTGTTGTGTGTGGGCTTGTACCTTACTGCTTTATTGAGATGTTTAATATGTATTTATCCATTTTCAGAGGCTGTTTAATCCTCAATGTGACTACTAACAGCCCATCTCTGCCAATATTTGATAGTACAAAGTGCTGGACATTAGTGAAGGGCCAATTCCCAGGATCCAGGCAACAAAGCTGGTGAAGGGTCTGGAGAACAGGTCTGGTGAGGAGCAGCTGAGGTTGTTTAGTCTGGAGAAGAGAAGGCTGATTGCTTTCTACAACTCTCTGAAAGAAGGATGTAGTGAGGTGGGGGTCAGTCTCCTCTCCGTAGTAACAAGTGGTAAGATGAGAGGAAATGACCTCAAGTTGCATCAGGGGAGGTTTAGGCTGGATCTTTGGAAAAATTTCCTTCTTGAAAGAGTGGTCAGGCATTGGGACAGGCTGCCTAGGGAGGTGTTGGAGTCACTGTCCCTGGAGGTGTTCAAATACACAAAGACATGGCACTTTGGGACATGGCTTAGTGGTCACAGTAGCATTAGGTTGACAGTTGGACTTAATAACCTTAGAAGTCTTTTCCAACCCTGTTGATTTTATGATTCTGTGAAAACTCCCTTGTGAATAGTCCAGGAAAATAAATAATTGAGCAAAACCAAAAACCACACACACCCCCCAAAGAAATCCCAAAAAACAAACAATCAAACAAAACCCCAAACAACCCAACTCAAACCAAACACCAAACCTAATGAAAACCCAAACCTGATTAGGTTATTTTGAAAAAAAAAACAAAAGAAAAAACCAACACCAACATCCCTGGCAAGATAACACCAGAAAAAAATAACATGTGTAGATGGAGACACTCATGTTTCAGGATGCATTTTAGTTTCAGGATGCATTTTAGTTTCAGGATGCATTTTAGTTTCAGGATTCATTTTAGTTTCAGGATGCATTTTNAGTTTCAGGATGCATTTTAGTTTCAGGATGCATTTTAGTTTCAGGATGCATTTTAGTTTCAGGATGCATTTTAGTTTCAGGATGCATTTTAGTTTCAGGATGCATTTTAGTTTTAGCAGTCAATGGATTCTCTTGATGGCAGTTATACAGAAAAGAGGTAAAAGAGGTGCTGAAGTCATCTGTGATGACAAGGAGCTGTCTGCTGGTTCGTGGTGTAGCCAGGTTCCTGACAGTCTGGGCCTCAGCTGCCGTGACAAAAGGCCAGGTTAGCATGATGGAGCAAGACAAAACTCGCCCAAGCACACTGCCTGGCTGAAGGTTACTGTGAGCTGCAGGAGCTCTCACCCTGCCACCCCAAGCCACTGACTGGCTGAGGTGAGAAGCCCACCTTCTGCTGCAACACAATGTATCCCCCAGATGTGCTAAATCAAAGCTAACAATGACAGAATGAACTCACATACTGAGTTACATGCATGGCTCCAGGTTTGCATGGCCACTGAGTCAGTTTCTGGACTGTAAACAGAAAAATCCAAACCACAAGCAGCAAAACATTCCATGCAGAAGAAAGGTCCAAGCACCCACTCAGGGGATGAAATTTTCACTGGATCCCTCACCCACTCATGTCTGCTTTAGACATTTTGGGTGAGGAGAGGGAAGTAGGGTAACAAACCCAGGATGGCTTTGCCACCCACAGGTATATTCCTGCTTTGCCGGTTGCTACTCAGGATGGCAGAAAGTTTGATGGAACAAAGCCCATCCTCAGAAGATGTGTTGCATCTCACCACAAATCAGAATTATGCCCAAGGAGGGACAAGAGACATGTCAGGCATTACCCAAGAATTCAGTGCTGTTAGGAGAGTTGATGTACAGCTCAGAGGCAGCCAACAAGAGGTCAAATGGGAATTACTCATAGGATTTGGCCTGACTTCTTCTTTTACTATGAAAAAACTTTGGTCCACTTGATGTCAGAGCCTGAGGAAGTGTGAAGTCAGTGCATGTTACTGCTTCTTCAGACCTCTCCAAAATACATGCTAGAACCACATAGGTTACCCCTGGAGACACCAACACCATGTCCAGCTCCACTACCCTTGCTGCTCCTTCTCTCCACAGCGGTACCAGCAGATGTACCAAGACGACAGAAATCATTCTGACTGGAAAAGACCTTGAAGAGCAGGAAGTCCAAGCACCAAAACTGGCAGGGCTAGAGAATGGTTTGACTCAATGATCACAAAGGTCTCTCCTAACTGAAACAAGTCTATGATTCTGTGATTCAGTGAGGGAGGTGCCACAGGCCATGTGCTTGGGGTTATTAAGCCACATTCTGCCCTTACCTAACACCATCCTTCAAGCTGTAGAGATAAAGACACAGGGGGAATGCAGTCCACTGCACACAGTGAGGAACGAGACCTGCAGTGAGCTGTACCCCAAAGCAAACACTTCTCCCTGGACTGCCTGCCATGGGAAACTGCCTGGTTCAGCCCAGCAGCCACTCAGCCCAGCGTTTCACATCGTGTTCCTGCCTGCAGCACTGGCAAGAACACCGCAGGGGTTTTCCCTACGGATTCTCAAGCGTTCCTGGTGACAAGGCATCTGCACACAGCCTAAAACATGTCAGATCCTCATTTTATGGCCAAATTCCAGGACTGCCTAAAAAAAAAAAAAAAAAACAAAAAAACAAACAAAAAACCCCAAACAAAACAGATAGGTAACTTCAGCTTTTCTGCAATGCAAAAACTGTGTTACGGAACGTGAGAGCAAGGGCAGTGTGAAGCAGGCTTCAAAGTATGGTTGCTCTGTGTGTGAACTTGGGAGCATTTCTTTAAACCTCTGCTTTTTTTCTCCATCATCTGCATAAAGGGCAAAGGTAACATTCTCAGGAAGACTGACTCATCTGGGAAAAAGTAGGAGCTCCCAATTATTTTTCTCACACCTGTCCATTCTTGCTCTGCAGCTTATTACGTGCAAAGAGCCCAACTATTAACCAATAGCTCATGTGCACATGCCACTCCACCTTCCTTTTCAAAGTCACCTGAGATCACCTGCCTTTTCCTTTTTGTTTTCCTTTCTCCTCAGAGTCACACAGCTGAGACCAGCTCTGTGCACAGAAGGGGCTCTGCACGAGCTGTGGGAAGATGAGAATCAGAGAATTGGTTTGGCTGGAAAAAGATCTTTAAGATCAGAGCCCAACCATTATCTGACTCTGCTGAGTCTGATGCTAAAGCCTTAAGCTTTTTATTCCCTTCTTGGCATTGGCATAAGCCTGTCTGCTGCTCCATCCTTTTATGCTTTTGAAAGCTGTTTTATGGATGAGAAGTTGTTAAAACCTAAACCTGAAAAATCTTCTTGAAATCTAGGGAGGGGAGCACTGACTGCTCCTAAGTATTTACAGATTTTTAACAGCTTTTCCTTTCTGCAATGACATGTGTCACATGAATAAAAACACTTTTAACCCTTCCAAATGATTCATGATAACCTCCATGCAGCATCTGCAGCTCACTGCAGCTGAGATTGCCCCTGCCCAGACCTTGCAAATCCCAGTCTTTCAACTTAAACACAAAATAGTATCAGGGCCCTCACTATGTGGACATGAAGTTGCTTGAGCATGTCCAGAGAAGAGCAATGAAGCTGGTGAAGAGTCTGCAGAATGGGTTTGGTGAGGATCAGCTGAGGGAACTGGGGTTGTTTAACCTGGAGAAAAGGAGGCTGTAAGGAGGGAGGTCGTTTTGCCCTCTACAGCTCCCTGAAAGGAGGTTGGAGTGAGGTGGGTGTTGGTCTCTAGTCCCTAGTTAAAAGTGACAGTATGAGAGGAAATGGCCTCAAATTGCACCAGGGGAGATTTAGGGTGAATATTAGGAAAAATTTCTTTACTTCAAGAGCAGTCAGGCTGCCCAGAGAGGTGGTGGAGATGTTCAAAAAAACATATCAACATATCACCTGGGCACATGGTTTAGTGGGCATGGTGGTGGTCAGACTTGATGATCTTAGGGGTCTTTTCCAACCTTAATGATCCTATGACTATTCTATATGGCTGCCTATGGTGAATCTGGTGGCACCTGAAGCTGTGATGGCAACCTGTGGAGAGCATTTTGATTGGAATGGGAGGGTACAGCAGAGAGAAGGACAAAAAGCTGCCTCCAACTCTTCTTTTTCTATTGCAGGCAGATGCCTCCTTTGCAGTCCTTTGTGGAGTGAACTGAAAGTCAGTATCTAGTTAGCAGAAGGGGTTTATGCACTGATGTTCTGTATATTTACACAGCCTTTAAATATTTTCCTTAGCTCCCAAACAGTCCATCCTGTCTGCTGGTGACTCGCTTCAGGGCCTCACAGATCTGTCTAGTTGGGCATAAAGGGGAAAAGTAGGGACTTGACTTTGCCTATTTTTTTTTTTCTTCTCCCTCCTAATGAAACCACTCATGCCAGCTCTCCTCAAATGAAAGTGGAGTTTCACCAGGGCAGGTTTGAGTACAAGGGGTGTCTATTCCTCTCCTCCTCTCTGCCTTGTGTTTACCAGGAGTGGCAGAATTACACAGAAGAAATTAAGGAGTTTACACAACCACCTGAAATAACAGGATTTGTACTGTTTTAACTCTCTAGGAGTTCCTGACTCACCAGCAATGATAATGCACTTCAAATAAAGACATCCAGCTTGGTTTTTTTTTTTTCCCTCAGTTCACCAACCTAGCCTAGCAGGAAGAGGGGTCCAAGCTGTCATTTGTCTATTAATATTCTTTCAATAATTAGCTGCTTCTCCCAGTTCTCCCTTTTATTTCCTGCCAGAAAGCAAGCCTTTCCACCACCAACATGCTGAGAGAGAAAGAGCTACTATTTAAAAGTGTCTGTGTTGGCAGTATGAGCTGCACTGTGTAAACAATGAGATCTTCCCCTGCCTTTAGTCAACCAGATGTCTGGGGGGGGGGAACCAACAATCCTTCAAAATCCTTCAATTCTCACCACACAGAGGAGAGATTCTTCCACCAAACTGCCTGATGGGCTTCTGTTGCTGAAGGAACAGCCTTCCACCTTTCTCTTTCTTCCAGCTGATCTGCACTATTGAGGCAGAGAGCTAGAGTCTGTTTTCCATAGCCAGGGATTAGTAGTTGAAGCTTTAAATCATAGAATGGTAAGGTTGGAAGG